>CM077652.1:8553222-8768222 GCA_039707465.1 Rhabdophis nuchalis | reverse complement strand
GATAAAATTACACGCTAAACATGCAGAATCTGGAATTCATAGAATCTGCAGCTCCTTTGCGCCGGATACATAATTCCCCTGGTTTTATTTCTCCGCGTCGATGGCCACCCCCATAATACTTTGCATCTTTGCATCTATCCTGATCCGCATAACCATTTATATATTGTAAAGCGTTAATGAAAAATTGGTTCAAAGAGCAAAACGCATAACATTAAAGCATTCGGATTCCACTCCATGCACCAAAGACAAAAGATAAAACTGAGCATTTAAAAATGCTCTTTGCCACCAGGGGCGAAAAGGGCAGGAACATCAAACAAGAAAAATTGTGGTTCCCCCATGCACGTTTCAAAATACCTGCGCTCTGACTTTGCGAAAGGACGACAACATGACGAAGCAGTTCAGAGTCTAAAAGGGAGGAGGTATACCAAGATAATTTTTTTTTACTAATTCTACGCTAAATCCATAATAGAACTACTATAGTATTTCATCATCATACCAGCCATTTTCAAACAGTAATTGCATGAAAATTAACCCATCCTACAAGCTTGCTAGCTCCTCACACTGGTTAAAATTAACAGTAATTTTTTTAAAAAGTAGATTAAAATTACTTCTTACTACGTAATTTTATTAGATCAACGTTCTTCTATTATTTCTGTCAATTCAGTTGTGGTTTCTTAACAGAACTTTATTCCATAGCACAACTAAGTGCAAAATAAATCAAAGTTTAATTGCAATATAGACAATTATAAAAACCTTAATATAATTTTACAAAATCGCTGATTTCCTTAATTTAGATTTATCACTTTAAGCTTTCCAAAACAGGTGTGTGCTAGAGTCTTCTAGTAGCATCCTTTAAGTTCTTGTGCTAGAAGAAGATCCTAGATGATAGTTTGAATCACTACCTACATTGAAGCTTACCTAACTGGATTTGCTTGAAATTAATTCTCGCTGCACTATTCCTGATGGCACTCCCTAAAGTCTAAATAAAATAAAAGTTAACTAGCTAAATTGGAACTCATGTTTCAAAGCAAAACATTTAAAGAATGCAAGGTTTAAAATAATTCTACAGGTCAACGTAACAGAAATTTTGCGGAGTAAGGAAATTGTGCAGCTAACCAGCTATGTTATATTAGCATTAATCCAAATAGGCTGCATACATTCTACGAACACAACTCACCTCAAATCCTGTTGGTTTATTCCGTGCATAAAGAGGCAATTAAGAGAACTGGACTGAATAATTATTTTAAATGCACAGGGATTATATACTATGATAAAGCACAAAGGACAAAGGATTTATGCTAGTCTAAGTCTTTTCTTTCTGTTGGTAAGAGATCTTTGAAATATGACAGACTGCACAGTCATTTTTAAAATTGTGGCATTTTAAGCATTATTAGTGCTCGCCTGGCTCATTTTCTAAGGCGCCCAATTTCCTGGAAATCCTGCTTTTGGGAGGAAACTCTTTTGCGGAGAACTTCCCCCCCCCCTCCGGCCCGCCTGCAACCCACCCACCCCTCCTTCTTCCCTGCTCTTCCATTCCGAGCACAAAGCTGAGGATGTTTTAACGCAAAGAACGGGACGCCATTGCTGCAAACGGAGGTTAGACAGAGCGTTTCCCTTATATATTTGCCTGCTTTTTGTTTTTTAATAACAAAGATCAAATGGCTGGACAGCAAGTTTAGATCATTTGAAAGAGGGACGGGTTAAATTTGCCGGCCATGATTCAATCTGAATGAAATTCCTGCTGTTGCACAGGGCGGATCCCTGCCTTCCCCCTACTCTACACACACATACACACACACACACAGGAATATCCTTTCCAAGGGCGGAAAGAACAACCGGGTCCACCGAGGCCAAGAAAACAATGCAGCACCTACCACACCCAGCTCTCTTCCATCCTTATTGCTTTTTAAAAGCAAAACTAATGTAATTTCAGGCTTCAAGCACAATTTGCTGGGTTGAAAATATATATTTTTTAAAATGGCAAGCTAAGGGGACAACACACACACACAATTATTGCAGGCACCTGTGATGCAGTTAGAGTACTGTACTCTATTAAATGATGGGCAGAATTCTGATAAGGACAAGGGACTGAATGTCATAACTCGGATGGATTTAGAAGGACATCATCTAGTGTTAAAATATGTTACGTTACTTTTCCAAATTCAAACAAGAGGGCTGCTGTCTTTAGTTTACTTTTTGATAGAAACAATAATAATAATAATAATAATAATAATTTAATTTTATATCCCGCTCTCTCTCCCCGAGGGGACTCGAGGCGGGGCACAGGCAATTAAAATACAAATAAAACCACTGACAAATACAAAATACAAAGTTAAAAATAAATTAAATTGATCCTGCGCTAAAACCCATAAACTAAGCTAAAAATTACCCCTAAAAACCCCTAAACTAAAAAGAGACTACCCAAGGCCGGCCAGACGAAAAAAGTGCGTCTTTAATTTTAAGCGGAAGGAGCGGAGGTCCGTGGTTGTCCTGATATCGGGGGGAAGGTCATTCCAGAGGGCTGGGCCCGCCACAGAGAAGGCCCTTCCCCTGGGCGCCGCCCGCTGACAAAGTCTAGTGGACGGCACCCGGAGAAGTCCCTCTCTGTGGGAGCGAATCGGCCGTGAGGATGTATGGGGCAGGATCCGATCCCGCAGGTAGCTAGGTCCCGAGCCATGGAGCGCTTTGAAGATGGTAATTAACACCTTTAATTACCTATGTAATACATACATAATACCTATGTATGTCCCAAAGGTGCTCTTTTTTTAATCCCAAAAAGAGAACTGGATTTCCTTATGGGGTGGGTTGCTGTTTTTTTTTGCCTTTCAACATGTTTCAATTCTCATCCAAGAAATGTTTTCAGTTCTTGGGTGGGAATCAAAATCTTTTCAAAGGAAAAAATTGGCATAAACATGCCTGATGATGGAGAATCTCCAGAGATATTTTCACACACACACACAAATATATATATATGCTCCCTGATCTATAATGCCTCTGGAGGACTTAAAGGTAAAGGTTCCCCTCGCATATATGTGCTAGTCGTTCCCGACTCCAGGGGGCGGCGCTCATCTCCGTTTCGAAGCCGAAGAGCCAGTGCTGTCCGAAGACGTCTCCGTGGTCATGTGGCTGGCATGACTCAACATCGAAGGCGCATGGAGCGCTGTTCCCTTCCCACCAAAGGTGGCTCCTGTTTTTCGACTCGCATTTTTTTACCTGCTCTCGAACTGCTCGGTTGACAGAAGCTGGGATGAGTCACGGAAGCTCACTCCGTTATGCGACGCTAAGGATTCAAACTGCCGAACTTTCTGATCGACAAGCTCAGCATCTAAGCCACTGGGCCACCCTATAGTTTTGTAAGTCCCTGGAGGGCTTACAAAAATATAAATTACGAGTTTATTTTATACACCCCGATAGGCTGGAAAAAGGCTGTCAGACAAGAGGCAGATGGCTAGCAGGAAGTGCAAAGATTAAGTTTGGTGTGTCCATCACTGATAAGGGAATGGAAGGGTTAAGCAATCGTAGGGCCGGGAAGAATATTTCAAGTTCCTTAGCATTTTCTTTCAGGCAACTAGCTAGCCAAAATGCCTTGGGAGTCTCTGCATCTAATTCGTCTGAAGATTCCCCATCTGTAGATGATTTAATTTTAATGTGCTGGGTTTGTCCGCTGGCTGGAATCGATATTCAGATTGTAACTTTTCCCTTCAGCAAATGATCCTGCAGGGTTTATGTCTTTAAGCCACCGATTAAATGAAATTTGTACAAGGAGATGACAATGATCTGAGAAACAACCCACCACAACAAAACCCTGCAACTGGTAGATATTTTTTTTAATGGGAAGACTGCATCCTCCACACATTTGGAAGATGTATCTCAACAATGGTTCGACACGCAAATTTATTAGGGCTATGCTGAACTATATGCCAAGATCAGGAATCTCGTGCCCCTCCTACTTTCTTCAGAGGCAGACAAGTCCACAGAAAGCGTTACTCCCAAGGCTGAAGTATGTACTCATCATTCCAACTACCCTGCAACCCGATCGCCACAAATTCAAATTATGCCTTGCTCCAAAGCCAAAATTCTTAGGATGCTGCAGGGACACAACCCTCTCACAAGAAGAGCACGAACGGAAAGGAGGGGGGGGGCACCCCAATGCATTCAAAGCCGCTCGTTGAAAGCATATTGGCTTAAAAATAAATAAACCCCCTAAATGCTTAGACCTTTGCAAAATCCGTTCGCCTAGATTTGCAGGAAGCCCCTTCCTGCTTGACCGCAATTTAATCGAAGTTTGGACTGAACTGTGAAATCAACCCTGCGCATTCAAACGGTATAAAACCTTAGGAATGCAATTTCAAACAATGATTTTAATACCAGGTCTGGTAGGTTTGAGACCATTGGTCATAATTAACACAAACTAAACTGGGTGTGCAACATGTAAACCTCTCCCGCCCCACCCCAACCATTCCCAGGTACCTCTCTCTTTTTCCACTTACGACTATAACTATGCTGCTTGTATCTTTACAATTTATATTGTTTTTATTTGTTTCCTAGTATGATTTGATTGCTTATTAGTAAGCTTTGATGAATACCACCAAGTACTCTATCTTATGATTCTTGATGAATGTGTTCTATTTTATTTTTCTTTATGGACACTGAGAGCTTCTGCATCAAAGACAAATTCCTTGTGTGTCTCATCACACTTGGCCAATAAAGAATTCTATTCTATTGCATTTCCTATTCTATACTATTCTCTTCTAATTCCTATTCTCTTCTATCCTAATTCCTATTCTATTCTAACTCCTATTTTATTCTATTCTAATTCCTATTCTCTTCTAATCCCTATTCTATTCTAATTCCTATTCTATCCTAATTCCTATTCTCTTCTAACTCCTATATTCTCTTCTAATTCCTATTCTATCCTAATTCCTATTCTCTTCTAACTCCTATTTTATTCTATTCCAATTCCTATTCTAATTCCTAGTCTATTCTAATTCCATTCTATTCTCTTCTTAACATACAAGATAGGGGTTTTCCCCTTTTTCATTTTTGAATGCAGAAGGCTGGATGAAATGGAGCTTTCCAGCCTTTGGATACCCTAAGATTCCAAAGCCCATCATCCCCCCGACCAGGGAAAGCTGGGCGGGGGCCGCTGGAGAGGAGCGAGGCTGCAAGGCTAAATTTAAGATGCTTTGAGCCACCTAAAGCACCTTACCTGTCCGCCCGCGCAGGCGCAGAAGGAGCGCGCTACGCCAGGGCGCCTACAGAGGGCGCTCTAAGGCCGCGCCCATCCTTTCGCCCCGCGCTCGGCCGCCTCGCGCGGCTCCCCTTTTTCCCCCCGGCCGCCCCTTCCGCGCTCTCCCGCTCCCTCCTCATCCTCACCGGGTCGCTTCGAAGGACTCTCTCCACCCCACACCTCGCTTCTCCTCAGTCTGCCGCGCGTAGCTCCGCCCCTCCTCACAACCACCTTGGACACCGACTGGGCTCGGCCGGTGCCGGCGCCCCTATTTATAAGATGGCCCGCGGTGACGTCATCGCCGCAGAGCCGGCCGCAGAAGCCGAAGCGCGCCGGGGCGGAGCTTGCGCGGCGGAAAGACCCGAGGCTTAAAGAAAAGCGAGGAGCCGAGGGCACCCGAACGGGGCCGGAAAGAGCCGAAAGCCTTCAAGGGCAAATGCCTCGTTCGTTGGCGATACAGGGCGGAGTGCAAAATCGGTTGGCTTCTTGCGCATGACGTCATTTTGTTCTCTTGCTCGGCCAGAATAATAGAGAGTTGGAAGGGACCTTGCAGGTCATCTAGTCCAACCCCCTGCCCAAGCTGGAGACCCTACGTCTGCCTCTACCTAGGATCGAACTCACCAACCTTTAACAGATAAACAGAGTTGGAAGGGACCTTGCAGGTCATCTAGTCCAACCCCCTGCCCAAGCAGGAGACCCTACATTCTGCCTCTACCTAGGATCGAACTCACCAACCTTTAACAGATGAACAGAGTTGGAAGGGACCTTGCAGGTCATCTAGTCCAGAGGTCTGCAAAGTCGGCTCTTTTAAGACTGGTGGACTTCAACTCCCAGAATTCCCCAGCCAGCATGGCTGGCTGGGGAATTCTAGGAGTTGAAGTCCACCAGTCTTAAAAGAGCCGACTTTGCAGACCCCTGATCTAGTCCAATCCCCTGCCCAAGCAGGAGACCCTACATCTGCCTCTACCTAGGATCGAACTCACCAACCTTTAACAGATGAACAGAGTTGGAAGGGACCTTGCAGGTCATCTAGTCCAACCACCTGCCCAAGCAGGAGACCCTACGCCTGCCTCTACCTGGGATTGAACTCATAAAATAATAAAAACTTAAGTCTTCCACCCACGCACTGTTCGCCAAATGGTGATGGGTGCTGTCCTACAGCATGGCTAAAATGCACCTTTGAGGGTGGGGGTGGGGGCATTGAATTTTGCATTAAATTGTTTTTGGGGGGGGGGGGTCCTGTCTCCCCCACTTTTGTGAGCCGAGTCCTCGTGAAACCAACAGAAAAAATAGATCTCCCACCCCCACGTTTTCTACACCCACTGTAGAAGCCACCCGTGGATCTCAATGGTGATTTAATACATCTGATTTAATACATCTCATTGGTGATTTAATCCATTTCAATTCCTTCCTTGTGCTTTTTGTTAATCGATCTCACGCAGGTTTGATACCCTCCGATGATCACTGGGCTTAAAAGGTTTGCATGCACCAAGGATGCAACTAAGGATGAATTCTCATGCCTTGTTTTTGTTATTATTGTTTTGGACTTCTATGCCGCCCTGAGTCTCTTATTATTTATTATTTTATTTATTTATTTTATTAAATTTGTAAACCGCTCCCTCTCCCCACAGGGACTCGGGGCGGTGCACAGGGAGAATAAAAACAATAAATATACAAACATAGCATAAAAACAAATTAAATCTAATACCTGTGCTAAAAATCCCATTAAACACTAAAATACCCTATAATTAAATGAAAACCCCATAGCAGAGAGACTACCCTAGGCCGGCCCAGCAGAAAAGATATGTTTTTAATTTCAGGCGGAAGGAGCGGAGGTCCGTGGTTGTTCGAATATCGGGGGGAAGGTCGTTCCAGAGGGCTGGGCCACAGAGAGCGGGACTCAAGGTTTATTTATTTATTTATTTTTATTTATTTTATTAAATTTATACCCCGCCCTTCTCCAAACGGACCCAGGGCGGCGCACAGGGATGTTAAAATACATACAAAATATATAAAATTTAAAAAACTTATTCTAATAAAACCCTGCGCTAAAAACCGAATTGAAAATCCCAAATTTAAAACTGTCTAATACTCAGTAATGGAGGTTACGCTAGGCCGGCTAGATGGAATAGATATGTCTTCAGACACTGGCGGAAGAGGCGGAGGTCGGAGATGGTGCGAAGTTCAGGGGGTAGGTCGTTCCAAAGGGCTGGGCCCGCCACAGAGAAGGCTCTTCCCCTGGGTGTCGCCAGTCGGCATTGTCCAGCCGACGGCACCCTGAGGAGGCCCTCTCTGTGGGAGCGTATCGGTCTGAGGGATGTATGGGGCAGGAGACGGTCTCGCATATAACTAGGCCCCGAGCCATGGAGCGCTTTAAAGATGGTCGTTAAAACCTTGAAGCGCACCCGAAAGACCACAGGGAGCCAGTGCAGCTCGCGCAGGATAGGTGTTATGTGGGAGTGTCTAGGCACTCCCGTAATCACCTGCGTTCTGGACTAGCTGCAGCTTTCGGGTGCACCTCAAGGGAAGCCCCATGTAGAGAGCATTACAGTAGTCGAGTTGAGAGGTGACGAGGGTGGCGTACAACATAAAAATACAACAATTTTTAAAAAAAGATTAAAGCGAAATCTTTTCAAAGAAAGAAACCACCCGAAAGTCCAGTTGCCTCTTGAAAAAGCATCTTTGGGACTCTGGAGAGGAATGCGTGCAGATGTTCTCACCTAGGCTTCCCCCAAAAGTTACACCCATAACTTCCATGACTGAGAATCCCCATAGGCCTTCCTCTCCAAAGTAAGCAAGAGAAGGGAATTACCGTATTTTTCAGAGTATCAGACGCACCGGAGTATCAGACGCACCAAGAATTTGAAGAGGTAGATTTTTTTAAAAAAAAATATTTTGCACTCTGCAGACCTCCCAAACCCTCCGCACACCTCATTTTTTGGTGAAAAACGGGGCATGCAGACAGTTTGAGAGGCCTGCAAAGAGCTCCTGGGGATTGCAGGGTGGGGGGGATGAACAAAAACACCCCATTTTTTGCAAAAACGGGCCTATTGTTTGCAAAAACGGGGCCATTGTTTGCAAAAACGGGCCCATTGTTTGCCAAAAACGGGCCCATTGTTTGCCAAAAACGGGACATGCATAGCCTTTAGGAGGCTTGTAGAGTGCTCCCGGGGTCTCGGGCAAAAAAAAAAGCCTGTTTTTTTGTGAAAACGGGACCATTTTTTGCAAAAGAACCAGGACATGCATAGCCTTTTTTAGGAGGCTTGTAGAGTGCTCCTGGGGTCTCGGGCACAAACGAGCAAAAAAGGTCCATTTCTCGCTCGTTTCTGCCCTCCCCAGCCCCCCAGGAGCACTATGAAGGCCCCTCAAACTCCCTGCAAATAAATTTTTGCAAAGGGGGTGTGGTTTCAGGAGGCCAAAAATGCTGTATTCAGTGTATATGATGCACCCTTATTTTCTCCCTCTTTGGGGGGGGTGGGTGGAAGGTGCGTCTTATACTTTGAAAAATACGGTACTGACCAATACAACCTCTTCTGCTGCTGTTCCCTGACTTTCTCCACCCGACTGTCCAAAGCAAGACCGTTCAATTCATCTTTTGACATCAACTTGGAACACACGCCAGAGTTGAGAGCCAAGTTTTGCTTCCTGCATTTTCCGGAGCCAAAAAAAAAAAAAAAAGCAGCTGCATCAGCAGCATCACCCACAGCCAGAAGCCCGCAACGACACCGGCATTGTCTGGAAGGAACCCAACGGATCGCAATTCAGATGGGGAAAGACAGGCTGATGGCATCCTTCCTCCGGGCTCCTGCCTTTGGCTGGATGCAAAAGGGAGCTATTCTCAAATTTCCCGTCCGTCTTCGGATGCAGCAAAACGCCAAATGTCGAGACTGCAGAGGCCCCGGATTGCTGAATTTCATATTCTACGTGGCTGCTGACGCGCTAAAAAAATGCATCGATCTGCAGAGGTCTGACGATGTTACGGGCGCCGTCTCCAAAGCATTTATTCCCCGCAACATGGAGGGGTGTAGGCTAAGCGCATACAAATCACTGCAAGGGGTTTTAAAAGACCCGAGTCATTTCCCACGCACCCCCAAGGCTTTATTATTTCCATTCCAGAGCCTCGGTGGCGCAGCAGCTAGAGGGCGGTACTGCAGGCTACTTCCGCTGCCTGCTGGCTGCCTGCAATTCGGCAGTTTGATTCCCACCAGACTCAAGGTTGACTCAGCCTTCCGTCCTTCCGTGGTGGGTAAAAGGAGAATCCAGATTGTTGAGGGCAAGAGGCTGACTCTGTAAACCGCTTAGAGAGGGCTGGAAAAGCACTGTGAAGCAGGATATGAGACTTAAGTGCTACTGCGCTCTCTCTCGCTCTCGCTCTCTATATATATATGTTAAATTTTTTAAGGGCTGATTTAATAAATAAGAGACCAGGATGGATCCATTTCGGGCTTATTAGCCCTCTTATTAGCCCTATTCTCTCATATATATATAATTGTTTTTTCACAACTTCCGGTTAGGGCCCCAGTGGGGTGTGGCCAACTGAGAGCTAATAAGCTCGAAATAGATCTATATATATATATATGCCTGCTATTATGGTGCAGTGGTTAGAATGCTGTAGTGCATACCAACTCTGCTAACTGCCAGCCGTTCGATTCTCACCAGGCTCAAGGTTGACTCAGCCTTCTGAGGTGGGTAAAGTGAGGACCCAGATTGTTGGGGGGACTCAAGATTGACACAGCCTTCCTTCCTTCCTTTCTGTTAGAAGCCAGTATTGCAGGCTAATTCTGCCAATTGCCAAGAGTTCGATCCTGACTGACTCAAGATTGACTCAGCCTTCCTTCCTTCCTTCCTTCCTTCCTGTTAGAATCCAGTATTGCAGGCTAATTCTGCCAATTGCCAAGAGTTCGATCCTGACTGACTCAAGATTGACTCAGCCTTCCTTCCTTCCTGTTAGAATCCAGTATTGCAGGCTAATTCTGCCAATTGCCAGTTCGATCCTGACTGACTCAAGATTGACTCAGCCTTCCTTCCTGCTAGAGTCCAGTATTGCAGGCTAATTCTGCCAATTGCCAGGAGTTCGATCCTGACTGACTCAAGATTGACTCAGCCTTCCTTCCTTCCTTCCTGTTAGAATCCATTATTGCAGGCTAATTCTGCCAATTGCCAAGAGTTTGAACCTGACTGACTCAAGATTGACTCAGCCTTCCTTCCTTCCTTCCTTCCTTCCTTCCTGTTAAGAGTCTAGTATTGCAGACTAATTCTGCCAATTGCCAGTTCGATCCTGACTGACTCAAGATTGACTCAGCCGTCCTTCCTTCCTTCCTTCCTTCCTTCCTTCCTTCCTTCCTTCCTTCTTTCCTTCTTTCCTGTTAGAGTCCAGTATTGCAGGCTAATCCTGCCAATTGCCAGGAGTTCGATCCTGACTGATTCAAGGTTGACTCAGCCTTCCATCCATCCGAGGTGAGTAAAATAAGGACCCAAATTGTTGGGGGCAATATGTTCTCCCTCTAAACCGCCTAGAGAGGGCTGGGAAGCACTGGAAAGCAGTGTATAAGTCTAAGTACTATTGCTATAATGGTCTAATGCAGGAGTCCTCACTTAGTGGCAGCTCGAAGCTCCCACGGGACTGAAAAAGGGAGACTTACGACCACTGTTCACATCTACAACCCCTGTGGTTGCGTGACTTCCATTCGGATGCTTGGCAACAGACTGGCATTTATTGACGGTTTGCCGTGTCCCGGGGATCATGGGATCCCCACTGGTGACCTTCTGACAAATGAAGTCAAGGGGGGGGGGGGGACCGGATTCACTTAACGACAGCATTACTCATTTAACAACCGCAGTGATTCGCTAAGCAAAGGTGGCAAGGAGTCGTGAAATGAGGCAAACGTTTCACTTAGCAACATAGATTTGGGGGATCAATTCAGGTGGTCTACCTGTATGAAGACCGCATTTCGGGTGCACTTCAAGGTTCTGACGACCATCTTTAAAGCGCTCCATGGCTCGGGGCCTAGTTATATGCGAGACCGCCTCCTGCCCCATACATCCCTTCGGCCAATCCGTTCCCACAAAGAGGGCCTTCTCAGGGTGCCGTCGGCCGGGCAATGCCGTCTGGCGACACCCAGGGGAAGAGCCTTCTCTGTGGCGGGCCCTGCCCTTTGGAACGACCTACCCCCTGAATTACGTACCATCTCGGACCTCCGCCTCTTCCGCCAGTGTCTAAAGACACATCTTTTTCAGCAAGCCGGCCTAGCCTAACCTCCCGTCGGGGCTATTTTAGATAGTTTTAAATTGGGAATTTTAATTTGGATTTTAGCATAGGATTATAATTTAATATGTTTTTAAATTTTGTATTTATTGTTTTGTATGTTTTTTAAATTCCTGTGCGCCGCCCTGGGTCCTCTGTGGAGAAGGGCGGGATATAAATGTGATTAAAATAAAATAAAATAAATAAATAAATTATGGGTTCCATCTTGAAAGCAAGCTAGTAAGATACGACGGCAAAGCAAAAGTCCTTAAAAAAACAGCCCGAGATGAGAAATTCCAAGTCTTTACTTTGAAAACAAGCGTGTGTGTGTACATTAAAATAAGTTACTCGACGAAGTCTTTAAAATGAAGCTCACTTGAGCTTTCGTGACATCCAAGGCCGCTCCTTCCCAAGATGTCTTTGATCGTTGTAAAAATAATCGCTGTAGCAAAATTACGACCACAAAAGCTCAACATTTCACGCTTGACTGAGCTGACACAATCGCTGGGTCGATTTGCAAATCTCCCACTGCCAGCAAGCTGGCTCATGTCATGTGAAAAAGATATATATATATATACATGTGTAAGTTATCAGAAATACTTTTACTGTTTCGCTTAGCACCGACGCATAAAAATATAAATTCCTCTTCCAAGTAGCGAATTCCACAGTCCGTCGATCGTCTCGGATCCGAGAGAGAGAGAAAAACTTGTCTCCCGGACTGGTTTTAAACAATTTCCCGTGATTTTATGAAAATTAAAACAGCCATCCAAGACCTTCGCCTTTTTCCCCATTCAATGGTTCTATTTTGAAGCAGGAGGTGCGTGTGGGGTGGAAATCTTACTTAAATAAATGCAAAGCTCTCTAAAACCTTTAAAAAAAAAACAAGAAGAAGAATGAAAGCCGCAAATCAATTCATGTTCTTTCAGTATTGCTTGGATGAGCTCAAGGGCTTTCCACTCGGCCGGCTTTTTAAAATTAAAGGCAATCAATCCAGGCTTTTGCTGCAAAAGCACTGCAGTGCTTCAATTAAGAATTAATCTCTCTTCCAAATTCAGTCGGAGTGTTTCAGAACACTGACTGGGGTTTTTTGTGTGTGTGTGCGTTAAAACTTCCGACATTAATAAAACGCAGGAGTCCCTCAAGGGCCCTCCAACCAATTTGTTTCGGTTGTCTTGGGAGACCGGGCATGACACAGCAGGAAAAAAAAAGGGACACGCCCCGTATGCGAGTGCAAATCACAGGCGGAAAATCTTGGGAGGAAAGGTTGGCGTTGACAATCGGATCAAAGCTGACGAGCCGTTTCCAGATTCTGTCCAGAATCCAAATCTTTTCCGGTTTTGTTTTGGAAAAATGTCTGCCTACAGATGATTATTATTTTTTTAAGGCCAGAAAATAAAAAAAAACGAAGCGAGCGATTCTTTCACCGTCTGTAAAAAAAAAAGTGCAAAGGAATCCGAGCCTCATGATTTCCAAAAAGAGGATGGCAGGTATCCTTTGGAGAGAGGAATGGATTTTTGCTGCAAGCATTCCTGGGAGAGGAGAAAAGATCCGTTTAAAAGGTGGGACGTTTGAACACAAGAGGCGTAAAACTCAAGGGCAACGCAAACGGCCACAATGCGGCGATGAGGTTGCAACAGGGGTGGGTTCCTGCCAGTTCTAGACTCTTCTATAGAAGAGGTTCCACAAATCTACAGGGCCGTTTAGAACCGGTTCCAGCTCCCTCACCCCCGCCCGTCCGCCCATCATCCAGAGGAAGAGTGAGAGGAGGAATCCTGGGAGTCGAAGTCCACGAGTCTTAAACCTGTCAAGTTTGAACACCCGTGGGGTTCTTTTTTCCTAAAGAGTTAGGGGTGCAAGGGTCTGGTCACTTGACCGCTTTAAGACTTGGGTGCTTAAAATGCCAGAGTTCCTGAGTCAACATGACTGGAGGAAGAATTCTGGGAGTTGACATCCACAAGTCTTAAAGCTGTCAAGTTTGAACACCTCTGGGGTTTTTTCCCCCTAAAGGTTTAGGGGTGCAAGGGTCTTGTCACTTGACAGCTTTAAGACTTGTGTGCTTCAAATGCCAGAGTTCCTGAGCCAACATGACTAGAGGAGGAATTTGGGGAGTTGAAGTCCACAAGACTTAAAGCTGTCAAGTTTGAACACCCCCGGGGTTGTTTTTTCTCTCTCTAAAGAGTTAGGGGTGCAAGGGTCTGGTCACTTGACCGCTTTAAGACTTGGGTGCTTAAAATGCCAGAGTTCTTGAGCCAACATGACTGGAGGAAGAATTCTGGGAGTTGAAGTCCACAAGTCTTAAAGCTGTCAAGTTTGAACACCCCCGGGGTTGTTTTTTCTCTCTCTAAAGAGTTAGGGGTGCAAGGGTCTTGTCACTTGACAGCTTTAATACTTGGGTGCTTCAAATGCCAGAGTTCCTGAGCCAACATGACTGGAGGAGGGATTTGGGGAGTTGAAGTCCACAAGACTTAAAGCTCTCAAGTTTGAACACCCCTGGGGTTGTTTTTTCTCTCTCTAAAGAGTTAGGGGTGCAAGGGTCTGGTCACTTGACAGCTTTAAGACTTGGGTGCTTAAAATGCCAGAGTTAGGAGGAGGAGGAGGACAACGACGACTGTGGGGTCCTTAGTGCTCTCTGGGATTGGTTGTTTTCTGGCAGGTGTTGCATTATCCTAACCAAGTAACATCATCAGAGTTGGACTTTCCCGAATAGCAAAGGAACCTCAGGCCACCCAACAATACCCTCGCAAGGAAGGAGACTTTGGAAGTTGTGTCCTCTGGGGCTTCCTAACAGTTGGGGGACAGCAGAGAGCTTGGAGTGCCTAAAAGGCTGAGGAATTGGAGGCAACCAAAAGGGGGGTGGGGGTGTTGAAAACAACCAGCCAAACTCAAGACGTCCTTGTCTCAGCTTAACCCTTCCCTTGAGAGAACATCAAGTTTACCTTTAAAAATTGCTTGAATCGTATGAGGGAGCCCATTTCCCCTGGGCTGGTAATTGATTCGATCCTGGAAGGAAGAAAAGAGAAGAGAGTAGAGAAATTAAAGTAGAAGAGAAGAGAATTAGAGTAGAAGAGAAGAGAGGAGAAAGAGAAGAGAATTAAAGTAGAAGAGAAGACAATTGGAGTAGAAGAGAAGAGAATTAAAGTAGAAGAGAAGAGAATTGGAGTAGAAGAGAAGAGAATTAAAGTAGAAGAGAAGAGAATTGGAGTAGAAGAGAAGAGAATTAAAGTAGAAGAGAAGAGAATTGGAGTAGAAAAGAGAATTAAAGTAGAAGAGAAGAGAATTGGAGTAGAAGAGAAGAGAGTAGAAGAGAGTAGAAGAGAAGAGAGGAGAAAGAGAAGAGAATTAAAGTAGAAGAGAAGAGAATTGGAGTAGAAGAGAAGAGAATTAAAGTAGAGAGAGAGTAGGTGTTTCAGACTGCCTCAAAATTCCAGACCCTACCTGGGGAAATACTCTTCCTGGATCAGGAGAAGCATCTTCCAAAATTGCCCCTGGTACTGCTTCAAGAGAGCGTTCCCACACACCTGAGGGACACAGAAGAGAAGGACTTCACAGCATAATATCAGAGAAGGAGGATACACTCTCCCTCAAACATGATCCAAGATAACAGAGCACAGCCATGTTAATTCACGTTAATGTTAATTCACTGGAGGTTTTTAAGAAGAAATTGGACAGTCACTTGTCTGAGATGGTATAGGGGGCGGACTAGAAGACCTCCAAGGTCCTTCCAGCTCTGTTCCATTCCATTCCATTCCCTATTCTATTCTATTCTACTCTACATTCTATTCTATTTTAATCTCTATTCTATTTTTTATATTCTATTCTACTCTCTATTCTATTTTATTCTATATTCTATTCTATTCTACTCTATTCTATTCCATTCGTTCACTCTCTATTCTACTCTATATTCTATTCTAATCTCTATTCTATTCTATTCCATTCCACTCTTTATTCTATTCTATATTCTACTCTCTATTCTTTTCTATTCTATTCTATTCTATTCTTATTCTCTTCTATATTCTATTCTACTCTCTATTCTATTCTACTCTCTATTCTTATTCTATATTCTATTCTATTCTACTCTCTATTCTATTCCATTCCAGTCCACTCTCTATTCTATCCTATATTCTATTCTAATCTCTATTCTATTCTATTCCATTCCACTTTCTTCTATTCTATATTCTAATCTCTATTCTATTCTATTCCACTCTTTATTCTATTCTATTGGGTATTCTATTCTATTCTACTCTCTATTTTATTCGATTCCATTCCATTCCATTCTCTATTCTATTCTATTCTATTCCATTCCACTCTTTATTCTATTCCATTATGATATTCTATTCTATGATATTCTATTCTATGATATTCTTATTCTCTTCTATATTCTATTCTACTCTCTATTCTATTTTATTGTATATTCTATATTCTATTCTATGCCATTCCATTCTCTATTCTACTCTACTCTCCTGTTCAAATTCTAATTCACTCTACTCTATTCTACTAGGAGAGCATACCTACTCATGAGCTGGAAGAAGGAAAAAGCCTCAGCCAGAAAGGAGCACCACTTACCTCCAGGAAATCGAAGAGAATCGTTGCTGTCACATCTGCCAGAGGTTCCATGTTCAAAATCTGTGCCAGCCAACGCCAGGCGTGGTTTAACCCGTGCGGGTGAGCCTAATGGGTAAAACAACCATCAGATCGCTGAATTTCTCTATTTTAACCCCCCAAAAAAACCCTCACTGCATTTTCAAGCTCTTTTTAAAATATATATATATATTTATTTTTTAATAAAACAAAAATACAAAAAGAAAAAGTCATCATTCTACATTATATTCTTTGGAAAGTATGTCGACTGGTTACACATAGCTCTTGTGCATTTCTAAAGTCATTATTATTCATGGATAATCTCATTTTATAGATTTTAAATCAAAAGATTCATTATATATCTTCATATCATCACACTAGAATTCCCCTCTGATATTCCATATTTGGTCTCTCTTCTTCTTCAAACATGTCTTACTTAAACATAACCACATAATGGCATCCATTGTCTATTCCAAACATACATTCATACATGCATACATCTGTATCAATATAGCATCTATGATTATTCCATTGCTCCTATTATAACTCATTATTTGCTAGCCATTCCACGCGTTGCTGTGGCCCAATCTGGTTAAATGGCCAACCAATCTGTGTGTAGATCTACACCTGCACACACTAACATGTACACACAACCACCGTATAACCCCCAACCTACGTACCTACTGTATTTCTCCCTCTCTATCCCTCTACCTACCTACCTACTGTATTTCTCCCTCTCTATCCCTCTACCTACCTACCTACTGTATTTCTCCCTCTATCCCTCTACCTACCTACTGTATTTCTCCCTCTCTATCCCTCTACCTACCTACTGTATTTCTCCCTCTATCCCTCTACCTACCTACTGTATTTCTCCCTCTCTATCCCTCTACCTACCTACTGTATTTCTCCCTCTCTATCCCTCTACCTACCTACCTACTGTATTTCTCCCTATCCCTCTACCTACCTACCTACTGTATTTCTCCCTATCCCTCTACCTACCTACCTACTGTATTTCTCCCTATCCCTCTACCTACCTACCGTATTTCTCCCTCTCCCTCTCTATCCCTCTCCCTACCTACTTACTGCATTTCTCCATCCCTCTCTCTATCGCTATTAGCTGCCTAACTACCTACCTACTGTATTTCTGTTTGCATCTTATGGACAGAGTATTTATGTCATAAAGAATGACATAATACCTGTGGCCCACTGCTCTCTCTGTATCCATCTACCTATCTTTTTAATAATTGTTTACATTTCCGTTGCGTGTACCTAGCACAGGTGTGACACCTACACAATCTATTTATATCATTGGTGCCGTACTTGAAAGGAACGTTGTGTGAAAATTTGGAAGTGATCTCACTTTCGGACATACTGGTTTTGAACAAACTCTGGTTACATTTTTATTTATATAGATTAGCTGGTGATTCTTCAGTAATATCTAAAGCAACCTTAAGTCTGCTAAAATTCTCCCTCATTTTGTTAAAACTACATCCATCAACATTCCTACGAAATAACAGTCTTATTATTTATAGCCAATCTCAATCTCTTGTTTGTACACCGCTTCCATCCGAAGCCACCTTCACTGAGAGAACCGATTCAGAGGCTGTTAAGACAAGACGAAGACACAGATGCAGGGAAGGCGATGGAGGCTGCCCAAAGGGTGGGAAAGCCCAGCGTTCGGTTGATCAGCAATGAGAGGAGACCTCCCACCCCCCCAACTTACCCCTTGCTTATCTCGGTAAGGCCACTGCAGCTGCAGGATGGCAGCGTAGAGTCGGATCATCCCAGACATCCGTTTGAGGAAGTTATCCTGTGGCTCAACTTTCCCGTCCTTCACTTGGTACCCGAGTATCCTAAGAGAAGAGGTGGAGATGAGTGGGGAAATCTAATAGTTTCTTTTACTATCAGTTCTGTGGGCGTGGCTTGGTGGGAGTCATGTGACTGGGTGGGCGTGGCTATGCAGTCCTGTAGCTCAGGGGTCTCCAACATTTGCAACTTTAAGTCTGAAGGACTTCAGCCCCCAGCTTTGCTGGCTGGAGAAGTCTGGGAGATGAAGTCCTTCAGACTTAAAGTTGCAAAGGTTGGAGACCCCTGCTGTAACTGGAGGGTTAAAAGACCAAAACTCACTTTAACAATGTCTTGCTGGAGCAGGGTTGGACTAGATGACCTCTAGGTCCCTTCCAGCCCTGGGTTATCCTCTAAAGCTGTGTCTAGGGCCAGGTTTGTAGTCCTTCCTTCCTCTCCTTTTCCCTCCCTCCCTCCTTTTCTTTCTCTTTCTTTCACTTTCCTTCCTTCCTTTCTTCTTTCTTTCTCCTTCCTTCCTTTCTCCTTTTTCTTTCTCTTTCTCTCCTTCTTCCTTTCCTTTTTCTTTTTCTCCTTCCTTCCTTTTTCTTTCTCCTTCCTTTTCTTTCTCTTTCTTTCTCCTTCCTTCCTTTTTCTTTCTCATTCCTTCCTTCCTTCTTCTTTCTTTCTCCTTCCTTTCCTTTCCTTTCTCCTTCCTTTTCAGATCAGTGAGGCAGAAGAACAGCTGGAGCCTGTTCCCAGTGTGCTCATTTTCTGAAGAATTTCAGAGAGAATGGGACGGGAACCCGATGTGCGCATGCGCAGAGCTGCCAGACAAAGGGAGCAGCGAAAGAACAGGGGTCGACTTGGGAGTAAGGCCACAGGTGGACGATGAATGGCCCCTCCCATAGGGAATAAAAGAGGAGCAACTGGGGAGTAGAGTTTGCAGGAGGGCAATTAGTTCAATTCTTTAGGGTGAAGATCTGTTCCTGACTTCTTGCCAAGGAATTGCTGCTACAGCTTAGACTTTGCAAGATATCGGCCTGGCCGCTCTCCAAGCCTGAGAAAAGTCTGTAGTTGTGAAATCTCTTGGAAAGACCGTTGGCCGGGACTATGCTGGAGAGGAATTCCCTTGAACCCAGGGATGAAATCCTCCTGATTCGGCCGAACCAGTAGGGACCATTGCTGTTGGTCCGCACAATCGTCAGAAGGTTCCCCCACTGTTTGCTTTTTAAAGCATTTTTTTCCTGCTGGTTCAGGTAAATAGGCAGGAAAAAAATGCTTTAAAAAGTAGAAAGAAGTTGGCCATGCCCATCTGGTCACACGACCACCACATTAAGCCACAGAGTCAGTAGCAAAAAAAGTTAGATTCAACCACTGCTATAACCTAAATAAAAGAGGTTTCATCGGGACGAGGAGTTTGCTTCCTGGGAAGCCTAGGCCACAACAGCCGTAAGTCACTTTTCCTAACTTCATCTTCATCAATGATTTGGATGAGGGAACTCATCAAATTTGCAGACGACACCAAGCTGACAGGAATAGCCAACCCTCCAGAAGAGAGGCTTAAGAGACAGAAGGATCTTGACAAACTTGAACATTGGGCACTATCTAATAAAATGAAATTTAATGGTGAAAAGGGTAAGGTTCTACATTTAGGCAACAAAAACGAAATGCACAGGTACAGGATAGGTGGTACCTTGCTCAATAGTAGCAACTGTGAAAGGGATCTTGGAGTCCTAGTGGACAACCATTTAAATAGGAGCCAGCGTGGGCAGCAGCTGCCAAAAAAGCCAACCCAGTTCTAGGCTGCATCAACAGAGGGATGGAATCAAGATCACGTGAAGTGTTAATATCACTTTATAAGGCCTTGGGAAGGCCACACTTGGAATCCTGCATTCAATTTTGGTCGCCACGATGTAGAAAAGATGTGGAAACTCTAGAAAGAGTGCAGAGAAGAGCAACAAAGATGATTAGGGGACTGGAGGCTAAAACATATGAAGAACGGTTGCAGGAGCTGGGTATGTCTAGTTTGATGAAGAGAAGACATGATAGCAGTATTCCGATATCTCAGAGGGTGCCACAAAGAAGAGGGAGTCAAACTATTCTCCAAGGCACCTGGGGGCAGGACAAGAAGCAATGGGTGGAAACTAATCAAGGAGAGAAGCAACTTAGAACTAAGGAGAAATTTCCTGACTGAGAACAATTAACCAGTGGAACAGAAGTTGCCTCCAGAAGTTGTGAATGCTCCAACACTGGAAGTCTTCAAGATGTTGGATAGCCATTTGTCTGAAGTGGTGTAAGGTTTCCTGCCTGGGCAGGGGGTTGGACTAGAAGACCTCCAAGGTCCCTTCCAACTCTGCTATTGTATTATATTATTGTAAGTTCGAATGGTCGATAAATGAGGCCCGCCAGTGGACTCTCAACTCAGCTTCCCAAACCTCCCATCATGCTCAACCGAACGGAATCACCTCTGATACTCTTCCAGCGGGGTGCCTTCCTTCATCGCGGGGTAGAAGGGCACGGCGTAAGGGCATTTTTTGTGCAAGTGAGCCAAGGTGAGGGTGCCCACCTTGGGGTGAAGCTCCCAGATGCCAGACGCCACCACCGCAATGGGGAAGGCCGCTTCGTGGTGAGAAGCCACCTCTTCCTCGCCTTGTTTCTGGGGAGAGAAAAAAACATCCCCCCAAAATATAGATCTTTGGGTCTGCACTAAGCACGCCAAACGAAAAGAGAAGTTCACCCATCGCCCCTCACCAAACGTGGGTTCAACGTTTGTTTTTAAATCCTGTCTTATGCGCAAGGGTGGGGAATAAACCCTGCCTTTGTGCAAACTATAACGCCAAAGTCCTTTTCCACCCACCCCCCTCCAGGCTGAATTATTCAGATTTCCTTCCCTCTATTTAATGAATTATTGAGCCGTGGAGGCGCAGTGGTTAGAATGCAGCATTTACAGGCGGACTCTGCCCACTGCCAGCAGTTCGATCCTGACCAGATCCAGGTCGACTCAGCCTTCCATCCTTCTGAGGTGGGTAAAATGAGGACGCAGATTGTTAGGGGACAAGAGGCTGACTCTGTAAAACCACTTAGAGGGGGCTGCAAAGCACTGTGAAGGAGTATATGTCTAAGTGCTCTGGGTGTTTATCTATCTATCTATCTATCTATCTATCTATCTATCTATCTATCTATCATCCATCCATCCATCCATCCATCCATCCATCCATCCATCCATCCACCCATCTAAAATATCTATCTATCTATCTATCTATCTATCTATCTATCTATCTATCTATCTATCTATCTATCTATCTATCTATCTATCTATCTATCTACCATCCATCCACCCATCTAAAATATCTATCTATCTATCTATCTATCTATCTATCTATCTATCTATCTATCTATCTATCTATCTATCTATCTATCTATCTATCTGCCATCCATCCACCCATCTAAAATATCTATCTATCTATCTATCTATCTATCTATCTATCTATCTATCTATCTATCTATCTATCTATCTATCTACCATCCATCCACCCATCTAAAATATCTATCTATCTATCTATCTATCTATCTATCTATCTATCTATCTATCTATCTATCTATCTATCTATCTATCTATCATCCACCCACCCACCCACCCTTCCATCCATCCATCCACCCACCTAAAATATCTATCTATCTATCTATCTATCTATCTATCTATCTATCTATCTATCTATCTATCTATCTATCTATCATCCACCCACCCACCCACCCTTCCATCCATCCATTTACCCATCCATCCATCCACCCACCTAAAATATCTATCTATCTATCTATCTATCTATCTATCTATCTATCTATCTATCTATCATCCACCCACCCACCCACCCACCCATCCTTCCATCCATCCATCCATTCACCCATCCATCCATCCACCCACCTAAAATATCTATCTATCTATCTATCTATCTATCTATCTATCTATCTATCTATCTATCTATCTATCTATCTATCTATCTATCTATCTATCTATCTATCTATCTATCTATCTATCGGCACAGTGATTAAAATGCAGCTAACTCTGCCCACTGCCAGCTGTTCGATCCTGACCAGCTCCAGGTTGACTCAGCCTTCCGCCCTTCTGAAGTCAGTAAAATGAGGACCCAGATTGTTGGAAGACAAGAGGCTGACTCTGCAAAGAGTTTAGAGAGGGGCTGTAAAAACACTGTGAAGTGGGATATAAGTCTGACTGGAATCGCTTTTTTTTTTTAAGCAGTTCAAAAGAAGCCCCTGAGGTAAATGACAATTTTTAAAACACCCCCTGTGCAGAGATTGATTTTTGATCTGCAGAAGGGGAAAAGGTGGAAGGGGGTGGTGGACAACTTTTGGCCGATATGACCTTCTTACCACAAACTTTTCAGCCAGTTTGAAATAAACAAACTCCAGGCCTTCGGGGTGCTGCGTGACGGATATCTTATGGCCGCCACACTGCACGTATTTCCCCGAGAGGAGACTGTTGATCTTTTCAAAGATCTCCTTCAGCTGGGAACCTGTGAAGACCAGCAGAAGAAAAAAATGCCCATGAGAAAACAGCTGGCGCACGAAGCCACATTGTTAGGGGTAAAAAAACACCCGTTGGAAAATAAACAGGCGGAATAGTGTACTACACCGGAGAGCAAGAGAAACGTTACTTAAACCACACAAATAACTATCAAACACGGATAGTAGCAAAAATAAATAGTTTTACTTTTGCAGTAACTGAAATACTTCTTCCAAACAGTGATACTAACTCCTCTAACAATAAACAGTCCTTCACCAAAACCACAGTTATCTTACAGTCAGTCAAAACAATGATTCTCTTCCGTCTTCATGTTCAGCTTCTTCCTCAGTGGCAATCAGGAAGCAAAGGAAAGCAAAAGGGATGAACTGTGTTTCCAGCTACCTTTTATGGTTGAGCTGGGAAGCACAGTCAATCAGATTCCACATAGCTTTTAAGGTTACATATACTCTTTAAGAATCCTGGCTTATACGTATGTGCTTCCCACGTTTTCTTGAGTTGCTTTCCTGCTTAGGATTTTTACCCTAAATTCCTTCAGGAATTTTTCTTAGGCTTTCTCGGAGTTTGTTAAAATGGGGTCTTTTAAAGTTTGAGACACTGGTTGGTGTTTGCATTATATCAAATTCCAGTATGACATGGTCACTGTCCCCCAAAGTTCTGGCAACTTCAGCTCTCTCTATCACTCCTTCTCTATTAGTAAAAATTAGGTACAGCGTAGCTTTTTCTCTAGTCCCCTCCTCTACCTTTTGAATGACAAAGTTGTCAGCTAGTTTGATTAGGAATCTGTTTGATCTCCCACCTGTTGCAGAGTTTCTTTCCCAGTTGATATCAGGGTGGATAAGCAATTGAATAGTGATTAAAGATAAAGGTAAAAGTTCCCTGTTGTTCCCGACTCTAGGGGGCGGTACACATTTCTGTTTTAAAGTCGAAGAGCCAGCGCTGTCCGAAGACGTCTCTGTGGTCATGTGGCTGGCATGACTCAACGGCCGAAGGCGCACGGAATGCGGTTCCCTTCCCACCAAAGGTGGTTCCTATTTTTCTACTTGCATTTTTTAACGTGCATTTTCGAACTGCTAGGTTGGCAGAAGCTGGGGCAAGTCACGGGAGCTCGCTCCGTTACGAGGCGCCAGGGATTCGAACCGCCAAAACTGCCGATCTTTCTGATCGACAAGGTCAGCGTCTTTTTGAATAGTGATTCGCAGTTGATAAACCGCTACTATTGTGATCAGAAACCTTACAAGGAATAAGCAGAGCTGGGGCTCACCTGCAATGGTAGAAATCTGGCTAACAGGTATGGTGGCAGCTTTCTGCAATTCCATTTTGATTTTTTTCTCCTGAAAAAAAGAGGAAAAGGTTCAGAAGCTGAGCTTAGCGTGGTATTCAAAAGTTCGTGGTATTTTTGTACCAGCGCTGGTTGGGGAATGTAGGTCTCAGAAATCCATCACAGCAAAATGTCTGTCTGCCTTACGCAGAGTTTATTTGGCTTTTATACAGTTATACAAACCAATAAAACTCAAACTCAATAAACTTTAACAAGCAAAGCAAAAGCAGTTATTGGTACATTCTGCCTGTCAATCTCTAAGACCATCCAAGGCAGAAGCTCCACCTATCCAGAGGTTCCTGGTACTCCCTGGTTCTAATAAACATTTGAGGTCATCGATCACTGAGCTCATGGCAGTTTACTGCGCGTGTCTGTACGTAACCTTTCCTCTCTTCCCACATCTGGTTGTGCTAATTAGGTGAGCTCATAGGTATTTGAGGTAGCCAGCTACTGAGATCATGGCAGTTTGCTGCGCATATCTTTACATAACTTTTCCTCTATTCCTACAGGGGAATTCTGGGAGTTGTAGTCAGCAAGCCTTAAAAGTTGCCAAGGTTGGATACGCCTGCTTTAGGACATTCTTACCTGCAGGTCTTTGCTGGTGGCCAAACGACTGAAGGAAATCACACACTGTTCCGATTCTTTCTGCAGCTCTTGGTACCACTTCATGATGGACGGGTCTGCCTTTACCTGAAGCCCTGGAGACATGATAGCAAAGCAGATAGGAGCACTGGAAAGTAAAACCGGTATAGTATACTGTTTTGACTCCCTCCCAACACAAGACAAAGGACTAGACTAAGTGCTACTTGGCAGCTTGCCTGAACTAACCTTGACTAGAAGATAACACGATACAAACTCTCCGACTGTCTGACTCTGTAAACCTCTCTGCTGTTTCCTGCAAACCTTTCGATGAACCAAGGATTTCTTTTAAAGCTTTTTGGGAGGGACCAGTCAATTAGGCAGCTGCTACTGATTATCTCCGACTGCGCGTTCTGCTAATTGCCATTGCCTCCTCTCAATCCTTCTTAGCCTGACATCATGGACAAACTGGGCTTCCTCCTCCCCACTACACCAAGCCCCAGGTGCCTCCTGATGCCTAGCCGGGCTCTCTGCTCTCTCACTCTCGGCCTCCTCCTCTAGAGCAGACTCATAGGACTCCTCACGAGAGGAATCCATCAGCATCTCATCCCGACCTGGCTGGGCCATAACAGTATACTATGCTAGTATACTATACGATATACTGGTAATTATAATTGACTTCAGGAACCAGCATCCAGACCAACTTAGATTAACCCCAAGGTTAACTTCAGAACAATAATCAATCCCAATCAAGGGATTGATTGATTGGGACCCAATTAAGACCCCAATCAAGAAACTGCCAAAGAGCCACGCCGACAGATTGTTTGATCAAAACCAAGATTCTTGATTGTGCAGAGATGGATAAACCCACACTGGAGTTAAGGGACAAGGAAGACTCAGAATGTTAGAGAGTTTGGGAAAACTGTTATCAATGGATTTAATAATAGGAACGTGAAATGTATAGCTTAGAAACCTAGATGTATAGATCTGTCATCTATCTCTCTATCTCTATCTATCTCTATGTCTCTATCTATCTATCTATCTATCTAGCTAGCTATCATCATCATTGCTCTCATATCTATCAATCAATCATCTCTCTCTCATCATATCTATCTATATCACTCTCTATCTTTCTATCTCTAACATCTATCTATCATATGACTCTCTATCTTTCTATGTCTCTATCATCTATCTATCTATCTATCTATCTATCTATCTATCTATCTATCTATCTATCTATCTATCTATCTCTTTGTCTATCTATCTACCGACCTACCTACCTACCTACATCTATCTATCTATCTATCTATCTATCTATCTATCTATCTATCTATCTATCTATCTATCTATCTATCTATCTATCTATCTATCTATCTATCTATCTATCTAATCTTATCTATCTATCTATCTATCTATCTATCTATCTATCTATCTATCTATCTATCTATCTATCTATCTATCTATCTATCTCTACCGACCGACCGACCGACCGACCGACCGACCGACCGACCGACCGACCTACCTACCTACCTACCTACCTACCTACCTACCTACCTACCTACCTCTATCTCTCTATCATCCATCCATCCGTCTTGTGGGGAGAGAATGACCCTTTCCCCAAACTGACCCTGTCCAAAAAGACCCTGCCAGGAATCTTAAAAGTCACCATCCCAGAGATCATGAGATCAGGGAAAGGAGACTTCAAAACAGGAGTAGCATTTAAGGAACACCACCACCGTGAAGAGGATGATGGGAGCTGCAATCCCACTCACAGCTGGAAGATGCCAGAAAAGCAGAGGCATTGGCTGAATGTTTTACCTCCAGCAAGCTTCCCGGGATCCGAAGGCTGGGACTTGGCCAGCTCCTGTTTCTGCAGCTCCTCTGTTTTTTTGGCCTCGGCAGCTGCGGCTGCAGCTGCAGCCAACTTCTCCTCCTGCTTCTTCTTCTCCTCCAGGGCGAGAGCGATTTCCTGCTGCATGCCAGACAGCAGCTGGTGCATCTTGAGCAGGACGTGATCGGCGGAAGCCACATCTGCCTCGGTGGGGAAAGCCTGTGTTTTGGGGGGACGGGAAACCCACCAAAAATTTAAAAAAATCAGTTGGGGGGAAGATATCAAACGATGCTTCGACAGAAGCTCTGGGCGTGATCTAGCGCAGGGGTCCCCAACCTTTTTTGCACCAGGGACCGGTTTCATTTTAAAGAAAATTCCGCGGACCGGCTGGCGTAGAGGGGGAGCAGGGAGGGAGGGGGAACAGGCAGCGAGTGGCCACGCCTGTGCTCTCCCGCCCCAGGTGCGTGCTCTGCCCAGGGGGCTGCCCCCTCCTCCCTCCTCCTCCTCTCCGGCCCTGCGGCCCGGTTCCTATCAAGTCACGGACCGGCACTGGTCCGCGGCCCGGGGGTTGGGGACCCCTGATCTAGCTGGTTTCTGGAAGGAAGCCACTGATCCAATGCCAAAATTCCTTTTGAGTGCTGGCACTAACTAAAGGTTTATGGATCTCAGTTCTCATAGATTACTGTATTTTTCGGTGCATAAGACGCACCAAGATTTCGAAGAGGTAAATTTTTTTAAAAGAAAAGTTTTTGCACTTTGAATGGCTCCCAAACCCTCTGCACGTCTCGGTTTTTTTCCTGAAAAAACAGGGCATGCAGAGAGTTTGAGAGGCCTGCAAAGTGCTCCTGGGGGCTGCCCGCCCTCAAAATGAGCAAAAAGCAGCACGTTTTTCACCAAAACAAGTCCCTTTTTTTGCCATAAAAAGGGCCTGCATAGCCTTTAGGAGGCTTGTAGAATGCTCCTGGGGCGGCGGGGGGCAAAAATGAACAACAAATGGCCCATTTTGTGCTCGTTTTTGCCCTCCCCAGCCCCCGGGAGCACTTTGCAAGCCTCCCAAACCCTCTGCACATCCATTTTTGGAAAGGGGGCGGGGTTTCGGTGGGCCAAAAAGGCTGTATTCAGTGTATAAGACCTACCCAGATTTTCACCCTCTTTTTTGGGGGGGGGGGGGGAAGGTTTAGTTTAGGTTTTTTTTATTTATATCCCGCCCTTCTCCAAAAGGACCCAGGGCGGCGCACAGGAATTTAAAATAACATACAAAATAATACAAAAATACAAAGATTTAAAAACCTATTAAATACCAAGTCCTGCGCTAAAACCAAATTAAAAATCCCCAATTAAAACTATCTATACTAGTCACAGCGGAGGTTATGTTAGGCCGGCTTGATGAAAGAGATGTGTTTTTAAAGTATAAGTATTTAGAGTATAAGGTGCATCTTATACTCCGAAAAATACGGTAGATAAAAGGCTGTCAAACTCAAGGCCCGTGGGCCAGATCCAGTTTATTCTGTAAAGTAGAGAGGGTTGGGGGTTTTTTTCCAAAGAGTTTTTTTTAATTATTTTAATTTCAGGCATATAGCCACAAGTATCCCATTACATCTGAACATATATTTTTTTGTATTGTCCATTATTATATCATTCCCTCAACCCAGCTGTCATTTGCTCTTCTGCTTTCAATATACCCTATTTCACCGCCGTCCTATCTCCTCTCCCTCTCTCCCCCTCCCTTCCTCCTTTCTTCCCTCGACCCTCCCTCTCTTCTCTACTTCCCCTTCCTCTCTCCTTCTCCTCTCTCCTCTCCTTTTTTCTCTCCTACTTCTCTTCTCCCTTCTATTTCCCTCTCTCCTCTCTTTTTCCTTACCTCTCTACCTTTCCTTTCTGCTTCTTAGAGAGGGTTATAAAGCATTGTGAAACACTATAGGAGTCTATTGCGAAGGAAGGACAGGTGGACGGACAGACGAAGGGTGGGAGGGAAGATGAGAAGGAAGGAAGCTGTAGTGGCACAGTGGTTAGAATGCAGCATTGCGGGCTGATTCTGCCGACTGCCAGCAGTTCGATCCTGAGCTGCTCAAGGTCGACGCAGCCTCCCATCCTTCCGAGGTGGGTCAAATGAGGACCCGGATTGTTGGGGGCAAGATGCTGACTCTGAAAACCGCTTAGAGAAGGCTGTAAAAGCCCTGTGAAGTGGTAGATGAGTCCAAGTGCTTTTGCTATTGCCCTTCCTTCCTTCCTTCCTTCCTTCCTTCCTTCCTCCCTTCCTTCCCATAACTCATAGAGGTTGACACTGCCTTCCGTCCTTCCGTGGTGGTTAAAATGAGGACCCAGATTGTTGGGGGGGCAAGAGGCTGACTCTGTCAACCGCTTAGAGAAGGCTGTAAAAGCCCTGTGAAACGGTAGATGAGTCCAAGTGCTTTTGCTATTGCCCTCCCTTCCTTCCTTCCTTCCTTCCTTCCCATAACTCACAGAGGTTGACACTCCCTTCCGTCCTTCCGTGGTGGTTAAAATGAGGACCCAGATTGTTGGGGGGGCAAGAGGCTGACTCTTGTCAACCGCTTAGAGAAGGCTGTAAAAGCCCTGTGAAGCGGTAGATAAGTCCAAGTGCTTTTGATATTGTCCTTCCTTCCTTCCTTCCCATAACTCATAGAGGTTGACACTGCCTTCCGTCCTTCCGTGGTGATTAAAATGAGGACCCAGATTGATGGGGGGGCAAGAGGCTGACTCTGTCAACCGCTTAGAGAAGGCTGTAAAAGCCCTGTGAAACGGTAGATGAGTCCAAGTGCTTTTGCTATTGCCCTCCCTTCCTTCCTTCCTTCCCATAACTCACAGAGGTTGACACTCCCTTCCGTCCTTCCGTGGTGGTTAAAATGAGGACCCAGATTGTTGGGGGGGCAAGAGGCTGACTCTGCCAACCGCTTAGAGAGGACTGCAAAGCCCTGCGGAGCGGTATATAAGTCTAAGGGCTATTACCTCGTTGGCCATCCGGACTAAGGCCGAGACCTCCCCGCAGAGGTGATTGCCACGGGTGTTGTAGAGGGAGAAGTCGATGGCGGGCAGCTCTTTCTGCCTGGCGTTGAGGCCGATCTGCTGGTGGATCTGCAAGACCTCCTCCTGGATGGCGTAGAGGCGGCGCAGGCGTTCTTGGCTCTCCTCCCGCCGCTGGCGCTCCAGGTCTTCCTGCCGCTGCCGCTGCTGCTCGGCTTCCCGGAGCTTCCGGCTTAAAAGCTTTGGGAGGGAAGAAGGGAGTTTCCGTTTGGGGCGGGGGGGAAAGGGCAACGGCAAGTGGAAAGCCGAGGCTTCCTCTCACCTGCCGCCCAGGGAAAGGTTAAGCAGCACCGAGAACATTATTGGAGGGGTCCTTGGTGCTCTCTGAGTCTGGTTGCATTTCATTCCCGGACAAGGTAACATCATCAGGGCTTGAAGGGAGTGGGGTTTGTGAGGAGGAAAAGGAGGAGCAGGAGGAGGAGGAAGAGAAGGAAGAGGGGAAAGAGGAAGAGGAGGAAGAAGAGAAGGAGAAAGAGAAGGAAGAGAAGAAAGAGGAAGGAGGAGGAAGAGGGGAAAGAGGAAGAGGGGGAAGAAGAGAAGGAAGAGGAGGAGAAAGAGGAAGAGAAGGAAGAGAAGAAAGAGGAAGAGAAGGAGGAGGAAGAGGGGAAAGAGGAAGAGGAGGAAGAAGAGAAGGAAAAGGAGGAGAAAGAGGAAGAGAAAGAAGAGAAGAAAGAGGAAGAGAAGGAGGAGGAAGAGGAAGAGGAGGAAGAGGGGAAAGAGGAAGAGGAGGAAGAAGAGAAGGAAGAGGATGAGAAAGAGGAAGAGAAGGATGGGAAAGGAAGAGAAGAAAGGGGAAGAGGAAGTGGAGGAAGAAGAGAAGGAAGAAGAGAAAATGGAAGATGAGAAAGAGGAAGAGAAGGAAGAGGGGAAAGAGGAAGAGGAGGAAGAAGAGAAGGAAGAGGAGGAAGAGGAGGAGGAGGGAGGAGGAAGAGGAGGAAGAAGAGGAAGAGGAGGAAGAAGAGAAGAAGAGGAGGAAAACTGTGGGGTCCTTGGTGCTCTCTGAGCTTGCTTGTTTCTTGCAGATGTTTCATTACCCAACTAGGTATCATCATCAGTGCTGGAAGGGAGGCGACTTTGCTCTCATCTTATATACTGGGTGGCTTCCCCTGGCAGGAAACCCTCCAACCAAAGGACTCCCAACAACTCCGGAATATCAACGGAGAGCCAGCCCCACTCCCGCCTGGCATGAGTCCTTCCCTCTTTTTTCCCTTCCCTCTTTCTTTTTCCACAGCTTTTAAAAAACAGAGAGGGAAGAAAGAGAGGAGAGGTGGAAGGTTGCGACCCTCTTCAGATCTGGATGGGAAAGGCCGGGCGTCCTTCCAGCTGAAGAGGAGCGGCGACCGGTCAGTTGGGAGCAAAAAGGTTGAAACTGCGAGACCCTCTTACCCGCCACGCCTGGCTCAATTTCCCTGCCTCCTTCCCTTACTTTGGCTCTGCGCCGGTGCTCCTCCTTCAGCTTCTCCTGCTGCCCTTGCGCTTCTTTGGAGCTGGAAGGAAAAACACGAGGGTTAAAAGGCACGATCCAGTCTGGTTTATAGAATTAATTCAACTTATGTTAGGATGCATAATGTACCAAGAGAAGTTCATGTTAAATTTCTTAGGAGATCCACAAGGGATGAGATATCGAGGGCCCAACGGGATGGAAGCTTCAAATATCAGGATAAAGCAATAATCGTTTTGAAACCAACTCCGAAAAAAATTAGAGAAATAAGAAGGAAGTATTCCTTCTTGTCTAAGAAATTAGATAAAAAAGGAATCTGGTTCAAGTGGTTATTTACCAGAGGGAATGCTGATCTTCTGGGAGGGAGGCAGAGTAAAAATCAAAACACTAAGTGAGCGGAGGCTTTTATTAAAAAACATTCTCCCCAGCTGGGAGACGAAGATGGGGGAACGGAAGGCGCGACGGCCCCGCCCAGGGACAGGGAAGAGGAGTCAATTGCGAAAAGACTCAGATCGCAAAAATGATTTTATTTGAAATACTATTGCAATTGTTGATACAAGATAAAATGGTAAAGAAAAAGATGATTGAATATATGGACTGTACAATGTAATCTTTTTTATATGTTTATCCTTTACCTTTAAATTGTACATTTATGAAGTTTTGGGAGGGCCACCACCAACGGCTGGTTATTTGAGAGACCGCCTCCTGCCACATTCCTCCCTTCGACCTGTCTGCTCCCACAGTGGGCCTCCTAAGGGTGCCGTCAGCCAGTCAATGGCGGCTGGCGACTCCTAGGAGAAGGGCCTTCTCTGTGTTGGGCCCGGCCCTCTGGAACGACCTGCCCCCCCGATATCTGTACCATCACGGACTTACGCCTCTTCCGTCGGATGTTAAAAGCACATTTCTTCCATCTGGCCGGCCTGACATAGACTAAGGGTATAATTTTAAATTTTGATATGTAATGGTTTTAACTTTTGAATTATCTTAATTTTAGCACAAATCTAATAATGTAATTGTCTTTTTATATTTTGTATGTGTTGTGGGTTTTATCTTTCTGTGCAACGCCCTGAGTCCCCCCAGGGAAAATAGGGTGGTATATAAATTGAATAATATATATTGATATTGGTAAATAATATCAATCAGAAATTAAAGGATGAATAAGAATTGATGAAGTAGGTAGGTTAACTAGATGGGCTGTATATAGTGTAAATGTTGGTGTTAAATATTAGGCCTACTATTAGGACTAATATGTAATGTTAAGTTTGGTTATTTAAATGTTATTGCTTTCTCGCACTGTGACGGCAATATGTTTAAAATTATGTTTGTATTATATATTTTTTCATAAGAATAAATTAAAAATTATTTAAAAATATATGTATATATATAAATTGAATAAAATAAAATAAAATAAATAATAAAAAAATAAATAAATAAAATAAAATAAAATAATAAAATAATAATAAAATAAAATAAATAAAATAAATAAAATAAATAAAATAAATAAAATAATAAATAAAATAAAATAAAATAAATAAAATAATGAAATAAATAAAATAAATAAAATAAATAAAATAAATAAAATAAATAAAATAAATAAAATAAAATAAATAAATAAATAAATAAATAAAAAATAAAATAATAAAAAAATAAAAAAATAAATAAAATAAAATAAAATAAAATAAATAAAATAATAAATAAAATAAAATAATATAAATAATATAAATAAAATAAATAAAATAAATAAAATAAATAAAAAATAAAATAAAATAAATAAAATAAATAAAATAAATAAAATAAATAAAATAAATAAAAATAAATAAAAAAATAAAATAAAATAAATAAAATAAATAAAAAAAATAAAATAAATAAAATAAATAAAAAAAATAAAAAAAATAAAATAAATAAAATAATAAATAAAATAAAATAAATAAAATAATGAAATAAATAAAATAATGAAATAAATGAAATAAATAAAAAAAATAAAAAAAATAAAAAAAATAAAAATAAATAAATAAATAAAATAAAATAAATAAAAAAAATAAAATAAATAAAATAATAAATAAAATAAAATAAATAAAATAATGAAATAAATAAAATAAATAAAATAAATAAAATAAATAAAAATAAAATAAAAAAAATAAAAAATAAAAAAATAAAATAAAAAAAATAAAATAAAAAAATAAATAATAAATAAAATAAATAAAATAAAATAAAATAAAATAAATGTTATTTTCACCCTATACCTTTTTCCCTGTATAAAAACCAATAAAATCTTTTTTTTTTAAAAAGGGCGGGATCCAGGGGCGAGGGAGGGGCTCCGTTGCAGGAGAGTCCGCCGGGCGCTCACCTGTTCTCTATCTCTTGCTGCAGGTGCTGGTACTCCTGGTGTTGCTTCACCTCCTTCATCTCATCGAAGCGCTTCAGCAACTCGCTGGCTGCCTCGGAGGCGGCCTTCACCGCCTGCTCCTGTTGCTCCAAGCGTTGCTTCAGCTGCTCCTGCAGGGAAATAGGAGATAAACTATGGTGTTTTTTAAAAAATAAAATAAAAAAGATAGGCTTTTTAAATCGGATCTTTTTATTTTTATCAAATTCGTTTTACTAAAATGCATTTGGAGTAAGAAATCTATCCAAAGAGGGTTTTTCAATTTAAGAGGCATTAAAAATTTGAGTTGATTCGGCACGAAATGGGGGCCTCCTTAGGGTGCCGTCTGCCGGACAATGCCGGCTGGCGACTCCTAGGGGGAGAGCCTTCTCTGTGGCAGCCCCCGCCCTCTGGAATTTATTTATTATTCATATTTGTAACCTGCACCCATCTCATCACAAAGGAACTCGGGGCGGCGCCCAGAAATGTAAAATAAATACACATATATACAAAATATTAACATTCAACAACTAAATTAAACCAAAACCCTGCGTTAAAATAAATTTACAACCCATAAATTAAAACTTTGATTTACAGTACGGTGCGGAGTAGTTCATGCCAGACCCCCTAACCAGGTGCCCGCAGTGCCATTCCAGAGGGAAACCTCCCGTGTCCCCTCGTCCAAGTGAACGGCCTTAAGCCAGGGACGGTAACCAACCACGAAGGCCTTCACCCTAGGGACTCCCGGCCGCTTTCAAGACACCATCGTCCAGTTCAATGAGCTCTCCCGTGGCCTCCTCCTCCGATCCCGCCAACCGGGCCTTTGCGCTCACCTTCCCTTTCAGCTTCTGGACCTCCTTGTGCAGATGGATGAGGCCTTCGACGCCGGTACTCTTGGACGGGGGGCTGAGCGGGACGGCTTCCGGGTTGCTCCGCGTGGGACTCCATTTCTTGCATTTGTCACAATTCATTAAAAAAATTAAAAATATAACTGGGTCGTTTTCCTTCCGCCCCATTAAGTACGGTCATCTTATTTTACAACAACCCTACTACTTCTTCCCTCCTCCCAATCTTCCTTCTCTCCCTTCTTTTTTCCTCCCCTTTCTCTTTTCTTCTTCCCCTCCCTCCTCCTCTCTTCTTCCCCTCCCTGAGTGCAAGTTTTTGCACTCTGCAGGCCTCCCAAACACTCTGTTTGGGAGCTTTTTAGCTCTCATCAGCTAGTCATACTCTTTACTGGGATTGCTGATGAGAGCTAAAAAGCTCGAAATAGATCTATCCTAGTCTCTCTGATTTATTGATCAGCTCATAAAACTAACACACATATTTTAAAAAATCAACACAACGGAACTCATGGCTTTCTGTCTAGATGGTCTCTGGTGATGAGCCACAAGGCAGGAAAGGAAACAGTATGTCTCCTCCCTTAATTGGGGCCCTAACAGGGTGTTATGGAATAATTATAGATATATCTATATATATATCTATAATTGTTGCATCAGCTCATAAAACTAACACACACACACATATATATATATGAACAAGGCATTACCTGGGCATCAGCAGGAGCTTCGGTTAAGGAGGGTAGGGGGCTGCGCTGATTGGCAGGAGAGGCGTCGGTCCTTAAAGACAAACCGTGGAAAAGGGATGCCCCTTCAGGAGTGGATTTTGCCACGAGAGGAGGGTCTGACTTTGGAGAACGGGAGATGATTTTTTCCAGCACCCAGCCTGTGTAGGGGGACAACACTGGAGGGGATTTGTCCTCTACAAAGATGCTCTGAAAAAGAACAAAAGGACACGTAAGGCAGGGATGCAGAGTCCTGTCCGTACGCCTGGATCCACACCGCCTTTTGCTGCTCTCCGGGAGGTGCAGCGGTTCAAGATGTAGGAAGTAAGGAAGGCGAACATTCGAACGTCAAAGGAGAATATTTCTAGCTCAGGGTTGACACGAGGGGTCCTTGGTGCCCTCTCGTTTCCTTGCAGACGTCTCATGACCCAGCTAGGTAACATCATCAGTATTAGAAGGGGGTGGACTTTGGAGGAGGAGGACTGTGAAATCCTTAGAGCTCTCTGAGATTATTTGTTTTCTTGCAGACGTCTCATGACCCAACTAGGTAACATCATCAGTGCTGGAGGGGAGAGGGTGGAAGGAGGAAAACGGTGACGGTGGGGTCCTTGGTGCGCTCTGAACTTGGTTGTTTTCTTGCAGATGTTTCATGACCAAAATTAGGGAATGTCGTCAGTGCGAGAAGGAAAAAAGAGGAGGGAGGGAGAGACAGTCACGGGACTATAAACTGACAGCACTCATTACTAGCACTGATGATGTTACCTAGTTGGGTCATGAAACGTCTAAAAGAAAACAAGTAAGCTCAGAGAGCACTAAAGAAGCCACAGTCCTCCTCCTCCATACCCCACTTCCTTCTAACATTGATGCTGTTCCCTAGTTGGGTCATGAAACGTCTACAAGGAAACAAACAAGCTTAGAGAGCTCTAAGGACCCCACAGTCCTCCTCCTCTTCCTCCTCCCCACAAACACTGCTCCCCCAAGATTTAATTTTGCTTCCAAAACAGAAACCACAATAGGTGGAACAGGCTGAACCTGACACCTCCCTGATTTACAATCACAGGAAATCCATTTTATGAAACAATTTAAATAAATGAATACATTGCGAATCAGACTTGCTAAAATGCTGTTTTATTAGGGCCAATTTCAACGCAAGGAATTTTAGCCTTTCTGGTGGGTGGGATTGCTGGGCTGGGCTACCTGGGGAGAATGCCCCAATTTGTATAAAAAAGACTCACGTCTGGGAAATCTATAGCTCTCATTCTAATTTGAAAAGGAATCAGGAATAGAATAAAATAGAAGAATTAGAAATAGCAATAATGGAAATGAAACGAAATAAATAGAATAGGAGAATTAGAAAGAGAAATAATAAACTGGAATGGAATGGAATAATTACAAATAGAAATAAAAATGAAATGAAATGAATAGAATAGAAATAAAAATAATAGAAATAGAAATGGAATGGAATGAATAGGAGAATTAGAAATAGAAATAGTAGAAATAGAAATAATAGGAATGGATGGATTGGAATGGAATTGAATGGAAGATAATAATTAGAAATAACAGAAATGGATGGAATGGAATGGAGTAGAATAGAATACAATAGAAGATAAGATTTAGAATTAAAAATAATAGAAATAGAATAGAATAGAAATAATAAAAATAGAAATAATACAAATGGAATGGAATGGAATACAATAGAATGATTATAAATAGAAATAATAGAAACAGATGGAATGGAATGGAATAGAATAGAAGATAATAATTAGAAATAGAAATAATAGAAATAGAAATAATAGAAATGGAATACAATAGAATAGAATTTAGAAATAGAAATAAGAGAAATAGAAACGAAATGAATAGAATTAGAAGTAATAGAAATGGAATGGAATAAAATAGAAATAGAAATAATAGAAATGAAATGGAGAAAAAGAAGTAATAGAAATGGAATGGAATAGAATAGAAATAATAGAAATAGAATGGAAGGGAATAGAAAATAGGTTTGTTGGTCAGCTGTGATTGGACATATACAAGTGTGTTGTATATACAAGCAACAAGTGACGATCATAATCCTAAAATACAACCATCATAAATCACAGATACAACACTATAGGTAGTCCTCGACTTACAACATTTAGTTGTTCATTTAGTGACCGTTCAAAGTGATGACTTTTATGACTCTTTCCCCACCCTTATGACCCCTGCAGCCTTCCCAGTCGGTCCACATTTATGACAGCGGCAATATCCCAGGATCCCCTTTGGCCACCTTCTCACAACCAAAGTCAGTAAAAGGGAAGCTTTTTCCACTTAACAACCGGGTGACTCAGATTACGACAGTGATTCGCTTAAGGACCGTGGCAGGAAATGTCTCAAAATGGGAGGGGGGGGGGACAAAAACACATTGAACACATGTTTCACTTAGTAACATCAACGTCGGGCTCCATTGAGATGGTAACTCAAGGACTTTAGGATAAAAATAATTTTTAAAAATGTTAAATTTATATAACCCCTGATTGGTCGGCAACTCAAGGGAGGAAAATTGAGGGTGGGGGCTGCAAGGATGAACCCCCCCCCCTTGTTGTTGTTTTTTTGCAATTACACGAAGAGGGGAAAGGTTGTCCTCCTCCCTGCCTGCGGGACCACTCTACCCATCATCCCCAGCTAGGACAAGCAGCAGCATGGGTCCCCGCAGCGAGGGGAGGGCTGGAGGACGGGGGGGGGGGGAGAGTTCCCCACAGACGTTGGTGGGGATGGGGGAGAGGAATCCCAACTCCCATCAGGCTCTTCCCCTCCAGGGTGGAGGCCGATGGGAGTTGTAGTCCCCCAGACCGGGAAAAGACAGACAGAGAGAGGAGGCAGGGCGCGGCGGCGCACCTCCTCGAGCGGGCTCCAGTCGCGGCAGTAGCGCAGCCGCCCTTTGCGGGTGTTCCGCAGGGCCTCGACGGTCTCCATCCGAAACTGCTCCGACGGCATGGCGCCGAAGGGAAACGGGCAGCGCCGAACAGTGCCGGGCCCGTTGTACGTCACTTCCGGAAAGGGACGACGGAAAAGGAAAGGCGAAGCTTTAAAAAAAGACCATAGAGCTACGGAAGTTACTTCCGCTCTGTGGAACGTAGACTCTCGAAGGGAAAGAGAGACGCTCGCGTCGATATTTCCGGGTCTCATTTTAGGCAGCTTATCCATCATGGTTGCGCCGAAGGTGCTTTTTGCAAAAGGCTTTAATACAGGGATGTCCAAACTTGGGAATTTTAAGACTTGTGGACTTCAACTCCCAGAATTCCCCAGCCGGGGAATTCTGGGAGTTGAAGTCCACAAGTCTTAAAGTTCCCATGTTTGGACACCCCTGCTTTAACAGTAACGGAGTTGGAAGGGACCTTGGAGGTCATCTAGTCCAACCCCCTGCTCACGCAAGAAGACCTATGCTAGAGATTTGAACCGCCAAACTGCCCACCTTTGTGAGTGACAAGCCCCTGATTAGCTTCTCGTCCAAGAAGCTTCATGTAAATCCTTCCCATGAATGGCAAGGAACAATGGATGGAAACGAACCAAGGAGTGAAGCAACTTGGAATGGAGGAGAAACTTCCTTTACAGTGAGGACGATTAACCAGCAGAACTCCTTGCCAGCAGAGGTTGTGGGTGCTTCATCACTGGAAAACTGAACACAGCCTTTAATTAAATACCGGAAAATGTTTCCTAAGGACCGGGGAAGATCACAATAATTTAATTTAATTTAATTATTAGACTTATAAACTGCCCCCTCTCCTCGAAGGGACTCGGGGCGGTGTACAGGGAAAAAATTAAAAACCATATAAAACATACAATATATAACAAAGCTAAAAACGAATTAAATTACCTGTACTAAAATTTAAGGACATTAAAATAGACACCCTCCTAAGCTAAAATATATATATATAGTCTATATAACAATATATAGACTTAGAGAATAATGGTTACAACTATTGTGTGTTTACCATTTGTATTGAAAAGAGATTGTACCCAGACAGCGCACGGCCTTTGTGGATGTGCAAATTATATATATATAAAACAAAAGAAATTGCAGAATAGAAAAATAATTTTTACACATACCAGCTATCTTGTCCAAAACTATTTCCAATCTGACTTCTCTTTAGAGATGTTTAAACAAATACAGAATTCATCCTTTAATTTATTCATTGCACAATAAAAAAATAATTTAAAAAACTCCCAGATGTCTTGTCCAAAACTGTTTCCAATCTATTTTTAGATGTTTAAGCAAATTCAAAATTCATCATTTCTTTCATTCATTGCACAATAAAAAAATAATTAAAAAAAACCCAGCCTCTCTTGGCTAAAACTGTTTCTGATTAATTTTTAGAAATGTTTCAGCAAATTCAGAACTTTTCCTTCCTTTTTCTTTCTTTTTTCAAATTTTTCATGTATGTTTTTATTTATATTTTTATTTATGTATCATTTGTTTTATTTATACTGAATTCATCCTTTCTATGTCTCTTGCAGTAAAACTCTGCTTGATTCCCCTTTGCTGGAGAAAAATGCCTCGAAGAGCTGGAGATTGACACGCACCGAGGAAGGGCGGAGCAGAAGAACCGAACAGTGGGCGGGATCACGCGGGCGGCAGCCAATGGGATGGCGAAGAAGCCCCCCCCCTCACCACCACCACCACTACGTATGCAAATACGAAAGGTGTGAAGAGGAAGCACACGGAAGGGGGCGGTGCCTGGAGAGGAAAAGGCGGGGCTTCGCGGAAAAAAGTGGCTGGGAAATCTAGCGCCTTCCAATTCGGAACCAGAGAGGTGGCGGAATGAGCGGTTCCCTTCGGAGACGAAGAAACCGGATGTAAGTAGAGCGCGGGGGCTGCTGGGACAAAGTCGCAGTCCGGTGGGGTCTCTTTCGGGTCCGCTGGAGACGGAGGTTTCGGCCTGGGCCTTCCCTGAGGGGAAAAGGACGCAGCCGTGACCCGCCTCTCTCTCTCCCCTGCAGGAGGACGGAGGAGCCCAGCGGGGGAAGGAAGGAAGGGTCGCCCAAGAGGAGGAAGAGAGAGGAACAGCCCTGCCCGATCGCGGCTTCCCCGGGAGACAGCAGGGAAAGGCCGGGAGGCTCCGGGGCTGCAGGAGGGATGAGACCAGAGAGATCCCGGGAAAGGCGGCTGCATAGAGGGCGATGCGTGGAGGAGGAAATGTGCGGAGACCCCGAGACGGAACTGGAGGGCGGAGGGTCCTTCGGAAGACCCCAGAATCCCGAAAGGATCCAGGAGGAAGGAAGCAAATATCAGTGCCCGGAATGTGAGAAATCCTTCAAAAGAAATCAACATTTTCAGACCCATCTAAGGGTCCATTCAGGAGAAAAACCATTTAAATGCACGGGTTGTGAAAAATCCTTCCAAAGACATGGTGAACTTGAAAGGCACCTCAGGGTCCATTCAGGAAGGAAACCTCTTGAATGCCTGGAATGTGGAAAGTGCTTCAGTCGGAGGAGCAGCCTTTATACACATCGAAGGATCCACACAGGAGAGAAACCTCATAAATGTCTGGAATGTGGAAAGAGCTTTAGTGACAGAAGCAGCCTTTATGTGCATCTAAAAACCCACTCAGGAGAGAAACCTCATAAATGCTTGGAGTGTGGAAAGAGCTTCAGTAGGATGAGCCACCTTTATATACATCAAAGGATCCACACAGGAGAGAAACCTCATAAATGCCTGGAATGTGGAAAGAGCTTCAGTCAGAGCAGCGACCTTTATAAACATCAAATGATCCACACAGGAGAGAAACCTCATAAATGCCTGGAATGTGGAAAGAGCTTCAGTCGGAGGAGCCACCTTTATATACATCGAAGGATCCACACAGGAGAGAAACCTCATAAATGCCTGGAATGTGGAAAGAGCTTCAGTCAGACGAGCCACCTTTATATACATCAAAGGATCCACACTGGAGAGAAACCTCATAAATGCCTGGAATGTGGAAAGAGCTTCAGTCAGACGAGCCACCTTTATATACATCAAAGGAGCCACATAGAGAAACCTCATAAATGCCTGGAATGTGGAAAGAGCTTCAGTGACAGAAGCAGCCTTTATGTGCATCTAAAGACCCACTCAGGAGAGAAACCTCATAAATGCTTGGACTGTGGAAAGAGCTTCAGTCGTACCAGCAGCCTTTATCAACATCAAAGGATCCACACAGGAGAAAAACCTCATAACTGCCTGGAATGTGGAAAGAGCTTCAGTCAGGTGAGCAACCTTAATAAACATCAAAAAATCCACACAGGAGAAAAACCTCATAAATGCCTGGAGTGTGGAAAGAGCTTCAGCCAGAGGAGCTACCTTTATATACATCAAAGGAGCCACACAGGACAGAAACCTCATAAATGCCTGGAATGTGGAAAGAGCTTCAGGCATGGCAGCAGCCTTTATATACATCGAAGGATCCACACAGGAGAGAAACCTCATAAATGCCTGGAATGTGGAAAGAGCTTCAGTCAGAGCAGCTACCTTTATATACATCAAAGGAGCCACACAGGAGAGAAACCTCATAAATGCCTGGAATGTGGAAAGAGCTTCAGGCATGGCAGCAGCCTTCATATACATCAAAGGATCCACACAGGAGAGAAACCTCATAAATGCCTGGAATGTGGAAAGAGCTTCAGTCAGCGCAGCTACCTTTATATACATCGAAGGATCCACACAGGAGAGAAACCTCATAAATGCCTGGAATGTGGAAAGAGCTTCAGTCAGAGCAGCTACCTTTATATACATCAAAGGAGACACACAGGAGAGAAACCTCATAAATGCCTGGAGTGTGGAAAGAGCTTCAGTCAGAGGAGCAGCCTTTATATACATCAAAGGAGCCACACAGGAGAAAAACCACATAAATGCCTGGAGTGTGGAAAGAGCTTCTGTCATAGGAGCAGCCTTTGTAAACACCAAAGGATCCACACAGGAGAAAAACCTCATAAATGCCTGGAGTGTGGAAAGAGCTTCAGTCAGAGGAGCTACCTTTATATGCATCAAAGTATTCACACAGGAGAAAAAACCTATAAATGCCTGGAGTGTGGAAAGAGATTCAGTTGGAGGGGCAGCCTTTGTAAACACCAAAGGATCCACACAGGAGAAAAACCTCATAAATGCCTGGAATGTGGAAAGTGCTTCAGTCAGAGGAGCCACCTTTATAAACATCAAAGGATCCATTGGGGAGAGAAACAGAAGAAATGCCTGGAGGGTGAAGGACCTGGGAGTCCCCAAAAGATCCAGGAGGGAGAAGAGAAAGATCAGTGCCTAGAATGAGAAAAATCCTTCAAAACAAACAAAAACCTGAAAAATCATTTAATAATCCACACGGGAGAGAAATCGTTTTCTTTGAGGGGACCCCCTCTTCAACATCAAAGAATTCACATTGGTGAAAAGCTGCATAAATGCCCAAAATGTGACCTTTAGTGAGAGGGAAAACCTTTGTCAACATTTTTAAAAATGCACACGAAAGAAAAACTGCACAAATGCCTGGAATGTGCAAAGAGCTTCGGTGAGAGGAGAACCCTTTATAATCATCTAAGAATTCACACTAGAGAACAAATCTGAAAATGCCCAGAGTGTGGAGTGTCCTTCCTGACCCTCAGAAGTCTGAGGAATCCTCAAAGAATCCACACGAGAGAAACAGAATATGAATGCCTGGAGTGTGGAAAGAGCTTCAGTCAGAGGGGAAGCCTCCATATACATCAAAGAATCCATTCAGGCGACAAATCATAAAAAATGTCTGGCAGTGGAAGAAATTTACTGAGCATGGACATTTTCGCCAACTTCAAAGATTTCGCACAGGAGTAAAACCATGTCCATGCATGGAGTGGGGACAGACTTTCAGTGACAGCGTAGATCTCAGTAAACATGGACGCCACCCAGAGAAGAAAGTTTTTAGGTGAACAACATGAGAAATCCTTTAAAACAAATGGATATCTTCAAAATCCCAGATTTGAGATTTCACGGAAGGATCCACAGAGAAACAAATCCATATCAATTGACAGATAATGATTTCCCCTGTTCACTTGTGTTTAAATATAAGGGCACTACTCATCTCTCATTCGTAGCCAAGGGTATCAGCATTGTCCGAAGACATTCCCATGGCCATGGCAGAACACTGTTACCCTACCACAAAAGTGCTACCTATTAATCAACTTACATTCACAGGCTTTCAAATTGTTACTTGGGCAGGACGAGACCTCATTCCTTCACCTAACTCTTTGTCAAGCACAGGAGATGCAAACAGTCCGAATGTGTATAAAGATTTATTGTGAACTGATGATGCATTTGACCCCTGCCTCCAGCCCAACTTGGTCATCTACTGCTCTTGGGTCTTGAACCCGAGCTGGCAACGATCAGGGTATTTCACCACTGACCCATCGCACTCCCTTATAGGTAGAGTGTTGCTACAATGTTTCAGTGCCCCACAGAGTCAGGCTAGCCCTGGTTATAATGCAAAAGGGTTTTTTAAGGGCCAAGACGTTCCTTGAACATCCCAGATCGAATTGCCATCCATAGGTACAGATGTAACTACTTGCCCTTCATTGCCATCTCAACCTATGTGTTTCTACTTGTCTGTATAAATGTATCATCAGCCGAAGCATTAAGCATCAAATTTCTAAACCAGCCGTTTCTTGCTATTTCCTTTATTGCTATGGTCCATTTAATGGATGTGCTTTTTTGTGTAGCCTCACTTTATATTATAATTTGATAGTTCAAATTATTAAAATATTTTCGCTGATCACTCCTAATACAAATCGATCCACATCTTATGAATACCGCAGATAATACATAAACCTATTGTTGTTCATTGTGAAGTCATGTCCGACCCATTGCAACCTCATGAACAATGTTTACCATCCTCTGGAGTCCGTTTAAGCTCACACCCACTGCTGCAGTGGCTCCAACCAGCCCCCTCCTTCTCTGCCATCCCCTTCTTCTTATTTTGCCCTCCATTGTTCCCAGCATGAGGCTCTTCTCCAGGGAGTCCTTATTCCTTCTCATTAGGTGGCCAAAGTTTTTGAGTTTCCTCTTCAGGATCTGGCCTTCTAAAGAGCAGTCAGGGTTGATCTCCTCTAGGACTGACCGGTTGGATGGCCTTGCAGTCCAAGGGACTCGCCGGAGTCTTCTCCAGCACCAGAGTTCAGAGGCCTCCATTCTTTGGCACTCAGCCTTCCTTATGGTCCAACCTTCACAGCCATCCATTGCAACTACAGTCGTACTAATAGGTTTATGTTTAATTGGGAAAACTAATAGGTTTTCCCAGTTAAACATAAGCCTATTAGTACAACTATACTCAATTATGCATATGGTAATATCCTCACACATTTATTCAGTCAATGGTGCTGTAATTTATATATTACTCAGCAAGTCAGACTGGCGTCATTTGTTTTTTTAAAATAATCTTTATTAAAAATATAAAATTAAACATTTAATAATTATAGGGTGGGGGGTGATGGTGAGGACGAACAAGGGGAGGGAGGGAGGGGAAAGGTAAAGGTGAGGGGACAGACCAGGGATATATCTACTCCCCTAATTTAAGAAGTATATTTGTCCCAGTCTAACATCTATTATTACTTGTATTCATATTTAGATGCTTACATATAAACTATAACATTGACTTAATTATAATATTATCTTGTAGCTCCTTGTGCCTATTTCACTATTGTTCTATCTAGTTATTTTCTTTGATATCCATCGTTCTCTTGTTATACCATCTGTACCATTTCTCCCAGGATTGGGCTTTGTTTACTAAATTATTCTAAATCAAGGACTACTAGTATAACAATTTCAATAAAGGAGAATAGAATAGAGTAGTGGTAGTCAACCTGTGGGCGTTCATCATCTGCAATTTCGCCGTGGGCGTTCCAGTTTTCATGGTGGGCTTTGTAGGGGTTTTGTCCAATACCGAAGCACTTTCCTTTTTTTAAAATTTAATTGACTTCCCTACTTTATAAATAACAATTACTGTGGAACCGGTGGGCGGTTAGAAAACTTTACTACTAACAGAGATACAAAAGTGGGCAGTAGGTATAAAAAGGTTGACTACTCTTGGAATAGAATAACAGTGGGAAGGGACCTTGGAGGTCTTCTAGTCCAACCCCCTGCCTAGGAAGGAAGCCTTCCACCACTCCAGACAAATGGTTATACAACATCTTAAAAACTTCCAGTGTTGAAGCATTCATGAGTTCTGGAGGCAAAATATTGCACTAATTAATTGCTCTAACTGTTAGGAAGTTTCTCCTTAGTTCTAAGTTGCTTCTCTCCTTGATTAGTTACCACCCATTGCTTCTTGTCCTGCAATACAATGAGGTTGCTGTACAATGGCACCCACGTCCATCATGAAGCAAAGTGGCCCAGGGACAATTCCACAACACAAGCTGGAAATTGCAGATGATGTACAGCAAGGGGGCCGAATTCAACGCTGTGCTTAGATCTCGTCCACGGAGCCACCCTGGAAACAGTGATGGACCGGCCTTCGGTTCCTCTCCCAGTGAAAACAGAGCCCGTAAGGGCCAAGCGGGGCCCTCCCGAGGCCCGCTTCCACTAGCAGAGGGTTGCCGTCATGGCAGCTGAAAACGGAGCTCTCAAGGTTCTTTCCTGGTGGAAAATTACAACCCCAAGAGGCGCCTTCAACACTCGTGACGTCAAGCTGGCTGGGCCCCCACCTAACCCCAGAGATCAAGCACAACCCAGGTGCAGCCCTCAATCAAAATGAGCTACCTACCTACTGTATTTCTCCCTCTATCCCTCTACCTACCTATCTACTTTATTTCTCCCTCTATCCCTCTACCTACCTATCTACCTACTATGTTTCTCTCCCTCCCTCTATCCCTCTACCTACCTACCTACTATAGTTCTCCCTCTATCTACCTACCTATTATATTTCTCCCTCTATCCCTCTACCTACCTACCTACTATATTTCTCCCTCTATCCCTCTACCTACCTACCTACTATATTTCTCCCTCTATCTACCTATTATATTTCTCCCTCTATCCCTCTACCTACCTACCTACTATAGTTCTCCCTCTATCCCTCTACCTACCTACCTACTATAGTTCTCCCTCTATCTACCTACCTATTATATTTCTCCCTCTATCCCTCTACCTACCTACCTACTATAGTTCTCCCTCTATCCCTCTACCTACCTACCTACTATATTTCTCCCTCTATCTGCCTACCTATATTTCTTGCTATCCCTCTACCAACCTACCTACTAATTTCTCCCTCTATCTGCCTACCTATATTTCTTGCTATCCCTCTACCAACCTACCTACTAATTTCTCTCCCTCCTATCCTCCCTATCTTCTGTATTTCTCTCTTTTTCTCCATCCACCTACCTACCTACCATATTTCTCTCTCTCTCTCTATTCCCCTACCTACCTACCTACTGTATTTTTCTCTTTCTCTCTCTTTCGCTCTCTCTCTCTTCACCTACCTACTTACTGTATTCCACTCTCTCTATCCCTATAGGTGCCTACCTACCTACTGTATTTCTCCTTGAATCTTATGGACAGAGTATTTTATGTGGTAAAGGATTTTATGACATAGTACAAAATGTTATAAAATAATTCCTGTGGCTCACTGCTCCCTTTGTCTACATTTTTTACATTTTTGTTACATTTTTTACATTTCCATTGCATGTACCTGGCACAGATGTGACATCAACACAATCTATATATATCATTGGTGCCATACTTGAAAGGAACATTGTGTAAAAATTTGGAAGCAACTGGTGCAGGACTTTCGGAGATTAGCGGTTTGGAACACGTTCTTGTTACATTTTTATTTATATAGATAGATCATAGCATAAAATCTATATAAATAAAAATGTAACAAGAGTTTGTTCAAAACCGCTAATCTCCTAAAGTACTGCACCGATCGCTTCCAAATTTCCACACAACGTTCCTTTCAAGGACAGCACCAATGATATCTATAGAGATTGCGTAGATGTCACACCTGTGCCAGGTACATGCAACGGAAACATTAAAAATTGTAAAAAAGATAGGTAGGTGGATAAAGAGGTAGTAGTGGGCCACAGGTATTACGTCATCCTTTATGACATAAAATACTCTGTCCATAAGATTCAAGGAGAAATACAGTAGGCAGGCAGCTATAGGGATAGAGAGAGGGAGGGAGAAATGCAGTAGGTAGGTAGGTAGGTAGAGGGATAGAGAGGGGGAGAAATACAGCAGGTAGGTAGGGAGAGAGGGAGAAATATGGTAGGTAGGTAGGTAGGGAGAGGGAGAGAGAGGGAGAGGGGAAAAGGGAGTAGGTAGGTAGGTTGGGGGTTATACGGTGGTTGTGTGTATGTGTTTGAGTGTGCAGATGTAGATCTACACACAGATTGGTTGGCCATTTAACCAGACTGGGCCACAGCAAGGAACGGCTAGTACAAAATATAAAGAAAAATGCAAGTAAAGCTGAAATAATGGAGGAAGAGAGGATTTGAGCAAAGTGTAGGGTAGAGGGAGAAGCATTAGTGTCCTCTGCTCCTTTTGATGCAGTAGAACAGGGGTCTCCAACCTTTGCAACTTTAAGTCTGAAGGACTGGCTGGAGAATTCTGGGAGCTGAAGTCCTTCAGACTTAAAGTTGCAAAGGTTGGAGACCCCTGCAGTAGAATAAACAGCAACTTTTTAATTTTTATATAATTGTAGAGTTATGGTAATAATGATACAAATTTGTTGATTAATAGAAACATTTGCTTCTATTATATTATGCCTTGTATTTGTAATGTAGATGCTTGCATGCTGTGGATTCCTTTGTGTCCTGGGGCTGATTTCCTGGGGTCCTGTTATTGGGGTCTGTAAGATATCTGGCAAACGTCAAATCCTGTGATAAGATCTGAAATCTTCATATGCCACCTCTGCTTCCTTCAGGAAAAGAGAAGATGAAATTCCAGAACAACCTTCTCACCTTGTGTGCTGCTAAATGGGCAATTAAGCAAACAGAGAAGGGAAAAGATAACAAACCTTTTGAGTCAGGAAGGATGCAAATCTGAGTTAAGATATATGATCCAAGTTTTACAATGTTAGATTATAAAGGTTTGACTTGAAGTTTACAATGTTGATTAGAATGATTTAGAATAGCTAGAGTAATTAGAATTCGAAGAACAAAGATCCTATTGAAGATCAAACATATTTTCGTGTATAAAAAAGGACACTGCACCCTTGAGTTTAGGAGTTTTAGGAGGGGAGTTGAGGAGTAGTTGAGTAGTTGAGTTTTGTAGATCTTTCCCACCATGTCCCTTGTACATGGGTTTGGGATTTCTTACCCAGAACTTTTAACTTTGATCAAAGAATAAAGTCTGTTTTCTCTGTTATTCAAGCCTCCGTTTAAGTCTCTTGTTTGGCTCATTGTGACTTGAACATTTTCTAAGGGTCTCAATGTATTTTCAAAACCTTACAGTAGGTAGATACGCAGCTATAGGGATAGAGAGTGGGAGGAATACAGTAGGTAGGTAGGTAGGTAGGTAGGTAAAGGGATAGAGAGAGACCGTCTCCTGCCCCATACATCCCTGTGGCCGATCCGCTCCCACAGAGAGAGCCTTCTCAGGGTGCGGTCGGCCGGGCAATGCCGACTGGCGACACCCAGGGGAAGGGCCTTCTCTGTGGCGGGCCCTGCCCTTTGGAACGACCTACCCCCTGAACTGTGTATCATCTCGGACCTCCGCCTCTTCCGCCAGTGTCTAAAGACACATCTTTTCCAGCAAGCCGGCCTTGCCTAACCTCCCGTCGGGGCTATTTTAGATAGTTTTAAATTGGGGATTTTAATTTGGATTTTAGCATAGGATTATAATTTAATATGTTTTTAAATTTTGTATTTATCGTTTCGTATGTTTTTAGATTCCTGTGCGCCGCCCTCGGTCCTTCGTGGAGAAGGGCAGGATATAAATATGATTAAAATAAAATAAATAAATAAAGAGGGAGAAAGGTATATATGTAGGTAGGTAGATATGCAGCTATAGGGATAGAGAGAGTGGGACGAATACGGTAGGTAGGTAGGGAGGTAGGGAGGTAGGGAGGGAGAGGGAGGGAGAGGGAAAAAGGGAGTAGGTAGGTAGGTTGGGGGTTATACGGTGGTTGTGTGTATGTGTTTGAGTGTGCAGGTGTAGATCTACACACAGATTGGTTAGCCATTTAACCAGACTGGGCCACAGCAAGGAACGGCTAGTACAAAATATAAAGAAAAACGCAAGTAAAGCTGAAATAATGGAGGAAGAGAGGATTTGAGTAAAGTGTAGGGTAGAGGGAGAAGCATTAATGCTTCTCCCCTACCCTAAGGGGGAGAGCCTTCTCTGTGGCGGGACCAGCCCTTTGGAACGTCTTACCCCCTGAACTCCGTACCATCTCCGACCTCCGCCTCTTCCGCAAGTGTCTGAAGACACACCTATTCCAACTAGCCGGCCTAGCGTAGCCTCCAATTCTGACTCATAGATAGTTTTAAAATGGGGATTTTAATTTGGTTTTAGCACAGGTTTTTTAGTCAAATAAGTTTTTTTTTAAAAAGTTTTATTTGTTTGTATGTTTTTTAATATTCCTGTGCGCCGCCCTGGGTCCGTTTGGAGAAGGGCGGGGTATAAATTCAATAAAATTAAAATTAAAAATTAAATTAAAAAAAAAATTAAATGTCCTCTGCTCCTTTTGATGCAATACAGGGGTCCCCAACCTTTGCAACTTTAAGTCTGAAGGACTTCAGCTCCCAGAATTCTCCAGCCAGCTTTGCTGGCTGGAGAATTCTGGGAGCTGAAGTCCTACAGACTTAAAGTTGCAAAGGTTGGAGACCCTTGCAGTAGAATAAACCGCAACTTTTTAATTTTTATATAATAAAAAGTAAAAACAATAGGGACTCCCCCCTTCGCACTTAGGTCTTCCCTGCCAACAGCCCTGCGAGGTAGGCCTGCGGAGGGAAGGCTGCCCCCCCGCCCCCGCCCCGGCAGAGCAGCCCCGCCTCGAAAACGGACGACTTTAAGGCAGGAAGGGCGGACAGGCCGCACAGGAAGAGCCGCGGAGGGCGGAAGGGAGCGAATGGGAAGAGCCAGGAGGGAAGGGGCCCCGACGCCGAGCGGCCAGAACGGCACGCAAGCGGAGCGAGGGGCGGAGTCACAAAGCGGGCGCCGCCAATAGGATGGCGTTGAAGGCGCCACATGCAAATAGGCTCCGGCCCTGGAGAGACAGTATTCGTCGCACTCGGAGAAACGTAGACGAGCGACAGAGGAGGAGAGGAAGAAGCCCCGCCCACAGTGACGCCATCAGAAGAGCGACGGAAAAAGGTCTCTGGTTCGGCGACGGAAGGCACCGGATGCAGGTAAGGCGCCGGGCTGAGTGGCTCTGCGGACGGGAGAGGCCTGGGAGGGAGGACCGTGAGGGGGGGGGGAAAGGGGACCCAGCGGTCACCCGCCTCTCTCTCTCCCCTGCAGGAGGACGGAGGAGCCAGGCGGGAGAAGGAAGGAATTGCCGGCGAGAGGAGGAGGAGAAAAAGCGCTGCCCGGTGAGCCCCGGGAAACGACGCACCCTGGAAGTTGGTGTGGGGAGGAGGGAATGGCCGAAGACCCCGAGATGAGCCTGGAGGGCGGAGGGTCCTTCAAAAGACCCCGGAGTCCACAAAGGATCCAGGAGGGAGGAAAGAAGTATCAATGCCCGGTGTGCGAAAAATCCCTCAAGAGAAACGACCTCCTTAAAAGGCATCTAAGGTTCCACACAATAGAAAAGAACTACAAATGCCCACAATGTGAAAAACCCTTCAAAACAAACGGAGAACTTAAAGAGCATCTAAGAATCCACACAGGAGAGAGGCCGTTTAAATGTTTGGAGTGTGAAAAGAGCTTCCGTCAAACGGCACATCTTTATAAACATCAAAGGATTCACTGGAGAGAGACACCGAATGAATGCCCAGAGGGAGGAAAGAGATATCAATGCCTCGAATGTGAAAAATCTTTCCAAAGAGGTGACGTTTATCAAAGGCATCTAAGGATCCACGCAGGAGCAAAGAACTACGAGTGCCCGGAATGCAAAAAATCCTTCAAAAGAGATAGAGAACTTAAAGAGCATCTGAGAATCCACACAGGAGAGAGACCGTTTAATTGTTTGGAGTGTGGAAAGAGCTTCCGTCAAAGGGCACATCTTTATAGACATCAAAGGATTCACTGGAGAGAGACACCGAATAAATGCCTGGAGGGAGGAAAGAAATATCAATGCCCGGTATGCGAAAAATCCCTCAAGAGAAACGACCTTCTTAAAAGGCATCTAAGGACCCACACAGAAGAAAAGAACTATGAATGCCCAGAATGTGAAAAATCATTCAAAAGAGAGAGAGAACTTAAAGAGCATCTAAGAATCCACACAGGAGAGAGACCATTTAAATGTTTGGAGTGTGGAAAGAGCTTCCGTTACATGGGAAGCTTTTATCAGCATCAAAGCATCCATTCCGGGGAGAAGCCAAATAAATGCCTGGAGTGTGGAAAGAGATTCCGTCAAAGGGCACAACTTTATAAGCATCAAAGGATCCACTGGAGAGAGAAACCGAATAAATGCCTGGAAGGAGGAGAGAAATATCAATGCCCGGAGTGTGAAAAATCCTTCAAAAGAAAAGATGTTCTTAAAACACACCTCAATATCCACTCGGGGGAAAAGAGATACAAATGCACGGAATGTGAAAAATCCTTCAAAAGAAAAGATGTTCTTCAAACACACCTCAATATCCATTCGGGGGAAAAGAGATACAAATGCATGGAATGTGAAAAATCATTCAAAAAAAATGGCAGTCTTCAAAGGCATCTAATGATCCACTCAGGAGAAAAACCTCACAAATGCCTGGAATGTGGAAAGAGCTTCAGTCAGACAAGCAACCTTTACAGGCACCAAAGGGTCCATTTACAAGAAGAGTATGAATGCGGGGAATGTGAAAAATCCTTCAAAACAATTCAAACCCTTGAAAAACATCAAAGAATCCACAAGCCGAATATATGCCTGGAGTGTGGAAAGAGCTTCCGTCACAAGGGAAGTCTAGTTATCCATCAAAGAATCCACAGAGGAGAAAAACCTCATAAATGCCTGGTGTGTGGAAAGAGCTTTACTGTGAGTGGACATCTACATCGACATCAAATGATTCACACAGGAGAGAAACCACATAAATGTCTGGAGTGTGGAAAGAGCTTCAATATAAAGAGCAGTCTTAATAATCATCAAACAATTCACACAGGTGAAAAACCACATAAATGTCTGGAGTGTGGAAAGAGCTTCAGTCAGAGGAGCCATCTTATTAACCATCAAAGAATTCACACAGGTGAAAAACCACATAAATGCCTGGCGTGTGGAAAGAGCTTCAGTGAAAGGGGCAGTCTTAATAGACATAAAAGAATTCACACAGGTGAAAAACCACATAAATGCCTGGAGTGTGGAAAGAGCTTCAGTGTAAGGTACAGTCTTAATATCCATCAAAGAATCCACTCAGGAGAAAAACCCTACAAATGCGTGGAGTGTGGAATGAGCTTTATTAAGCGTAGTAGGCTCCATCAACACCAAAGAATTCACACAGGTGAAAAGCCACATAAATGTCTGGAGTGTGGAAAGAGCTTCAGTGAAAAGGGCAGTCTTAATAGACATCAAGGAATTCACACAGGTGAAAAACCACATAAATGTCTGGAGTGTGGAAAGAGCTTCAGTGAAAGGGGCAGTCTTAATAAACATCAAGGAATTCACACAGGTGAAAAACCACATAAATGCCTGGAGTGTGGAAAGAGCTTCAGTGTAAGGAACAGTCTTAATATCCATCAAAGAATCCACTCAGGAGAAAAGCCCTACAAATGCCTGGAGTGTGGAATGAGCTTTATTAAGTGTAGTAGCCTCCGTCAACACCAAAGAATTCACACGGGTGAAAAACCACATGAATGCCTGGAGTGTGGAAAGTGCTTCAGTGAAAAGAGCAGTTTTAATATCCATCAAAGAATTCACACCGGTGAAAAACCACATAAATGTTTGGAGTGTGGAAAGAGCTTTACTGTGAGTGGAAACCTCCTTCGACATAAAAGAATCCACTCAGGAAAGAAACCATATAAATGCCAAGAGTGTGGAAAGAGCTATACTGAGCATAGTAGCCTCCTTCGACACCAAACAATTCATGCTCCGAGTCCCCTTGGGGAGAGGGAGCGGTCTAGAAATTAAAATTATTATTATTATGTGGGAGAAAAATGATAAACATGCCTGAATGTCTATCAGGAATTGGATTGAATTGCCTATTAAATTTGGCCAAGTGTGAATAGGCACACAAGGAATTTGTATTGAGTGCACAAGCTCTCAGTGTACCTACAAAGCAACAGAATAATGATATTCATGATAGTAATTGTAATAATTCTAATATGAGGGTTTAGTAAAGAAGATAATAAACGCCAAATAAGGGACCTTTCCCAGGCTGAATAATGAAGGACTTTTTCAAACGTGCATGCGAGATGCTTCAACTGGCTGAAATTGTAGCTTTTCGCAACAGACTTAGGAGAATCATGATGCCATTTCCCATGTGAACTTTCTCCTTTTAATGCAGCTTATTTCAATGCTTGTGTTTAATATGGGATGTTACTGTCCATGCCTCTGATGCAACTGTAGCTGAGCAGGATGATTTCTTCCATGCTTTTAAAAAGTCTGATTTATATTAAAAAATATGTGATTACTATGTTTTGTTTTGTTTTAAAATCTTATATTCCATGCAATCAATTTTCTTTTCTACTTTTTCTAATGTGTTGCGTATAAAATGAAATCTGTTTCCTGTTCTGTTGAAGAGAATTTCTTTGCTACAATACTCCAATAAATTGCCTTTAAAAGGACATCCCACTTGGTACTTAATTGGAGGAAATGTGCTGTGGCTCAACGTTGGGCTAATTCGGCCTTCATTGTTGTGGGTGTGAAGGAGCTTCTCCGTCATTATTTGATATAATCTATATGAGTTTTCCAAATGTCCATAGGTATCTCTAAGATGTTTACGGAGACAGCATATTGCACTCAACAATCGGGGTCCTCATTTTGCCAACCTCGGAAGGATGGAAGGCTGAGAATTGAACTGGTGGAAGTCCTGGCAGTCAGCAGAATTAGCCTGCAATTCTAACCACTTCACCACCATGGCTTAAAGAAGCTAAATCCTGCAGAATTCCATCCCTTGACTTAGGCACGAAAGAGTTCCTTCCCGTTATTATAACCTACATTTTTGGCTTTCCTGCTGCTGCTTCTTGCTGGGAGATCCTTGTGAGGCTCAGTGGCCACAATGTACAGCCATGATAAAGTCAGGTTGTTTGGGGTACTCCATAAGGAGGTTAGTCTACCCTCCAAGCCCTTTGGATAGCAATTGGAGGAGCCTTTGATATTGAGAAAGCATGGGACCAGGAATGGGCAACTTTTAACTCAGGTCTGTTTAGCTTAGTGTCTGGCCCAGTACAATGGCCTTCTGGCTTTGATCTAAGGACAAGCTGGAGAGAACCAAGGTTGCTCCAGGTGCCAATAGTGGAAACACAAATGGAAGCTGGTTGGTCTTATTAATTGTGACTTGGGAAAGACCCACTAAGTTCTCATATTGTGACTGACTGCTCCTGGAAGGGCTCCTCTCCTAACTTAATAAAGTGAAGACTCTTGAAATGGAGTATTTTAAAAAGGAACCTTTTATTTAAAGTAGAATGGAAAACCATTAAGTCCAAAGCAGCGTCTGAATCCCCTTAGGCCAATAGTGGGCAAACTCATTAGTCAACACAGCCAACTATTAACAGTACAATGATTGAAATTTCTTTTGAGAGCCCAAAGACTTGTTTTGTGGGAGTGACTGGGTGGTCATGTGACTGGGTGGGCATGGACAACTTGCAAAATGTGAAATTCACTTAAGAACGCTCTTGCTTAGCAACCAAAATTTTCACCTTAATTGTGGTCCTGTTCTCTCTCTCTTTCTTTATCACTCCCACATTCTTTTTTTCTCTCTGTCTGTCTCTCTCTTGTATCTCTCCTCCCTCCTGTCACTGTGTGTGTCTCTATCTCTCTGTGTGTGTCTCAGTCTATGTCTCTCTTCCCTCCCCCATCTGTCACTCTGTCTGTCTGTCTGTCTCTCCGTCACTCTGTGTGTATCTCTCATTCAATCACTGTGTGTCTCTTTATATCTATCTGTGTGTCTGTCTCTCCCTCTCTTTGTTTCTCTCTGTGTCTGTCAGTCTCTCTCTGATTCCCTCTCTGCCTCTCTCTGTCTGCCTGTCTGTCTCTATCCACAAAATGCTGCTTGGAGCAGCTGCGAGGCTTGGTGCGGCCAGCGATGACTCTGGAGGCCATCCGCAAGGGGCAGGGTCCCCCTCGCGTTCCTCGTCTTCCTGGAGGGCCTTCGAAATCAGCAGCAGCTGCGCAGAGCCTCGCCGCTCCTCCACGCCATAGAAATTATAGCCGAAGTTCCCGTCATAACAAGTCTGAAATTGTGCGGACAGTGCAGACCAGAATATAATGTTATAGGATCCTGGCCTTGACAACCTCCAAGCCCCGGATTAGAGTTTTACAATTTTGATACTCCAAGGTGAGCCACGTACACACCCTTGCCTTCCCAATGCCAATAATAATTATTGCCTTCCTGGGTTTCAACACACCCACCCAAAGCTTTTATGTTTCTGATACTAAATAGCTAAATCTCAGGCCACCTGATGCCTACCCCAGGTCACAGGTATCTTGCAAGGTTTCTAGTTTCATCTTCTAGCTATGTGATTTTAGGGGTTTCCTTGTAAGGGAGCTATTCTTGAACTCCACATCCTGGCTAAGTGTTTTCTGACAGGTGAGTTGCTTCCTTCTGTGGAATCCCAATGATTCCGAAAACAATGGCAAGAGAGGCCAAGGATGAGAAGGGAGGAAGGCCCAGGAAAGCACCCAGGAAGGGGGACTAAGTGATGATTATGCTCAGGTACCACAAAGAGAATTCCACAGAAGGGAAATAAGGCAAGGAGGGAAACTACACAGAAGGGCCTGAACTACAAAATGGGGGGGGGGGGGGGACATTATGAAATCCCGTTTATCTTCTTTCCTGAATGATTTTGTCCACAATGGAGGCGCCTCTCAATAATCAAAATACGTGTTTGAACCTCTGCAAAGTGCCCGGAGTCTCCGGGGATCAGGTGGGCAGGAGATTGAACTCTGCTCTGTTCTCATGCAGGGAAGGATGGCTGCATCCAAGGCTTCCTCCAGGCTGGCAAGAGCCATGGCGACCTCGCCCTTCCTTCCTTCCTTCCAGCGGGGAGAGGAAGAGGCTCTGGATGCCAGGCGGGAAGGAGCCCCTGGACTGGGGGGGGCTGGAGGGGGAGACCCAGCTGCAGCCCCCCTTCTTCCCCCAGGAGGACAGGGGGCCACCCGGAGATGCCCCCGGGGCTGCTGCAGGCCTAAAGGCAGCGGGGAGGGAGGGGGAGCTCCGGGGAGGCGGAGGAAAGCCTCCCTCCCTTCCCCTCCATTGAAGCCCCTTTGGGAAGCCCCCCATCGCCCCCCGCCCCCATTTCCCCAAGGCGCCCGGAGGGGAGGCGAGGCGCAAGTGAGGAGCCAAGAGAGAGGAGGGACCCAGAAGGGAGGAAAGCAAGGCAGACGGACGAATCAGAGTCGAGCTGGAGGCGGGCTCCCGCGGTCGCTCGCCAATGGAATAGCTACGTTTCCCGGATACAAATGACGCCATCTGGCAGGAAGAGGCCTTTGGTTTCATGGCGGAGCTTGCCTGAAAAAAGGACGGAGGCCGGTCTAGCCCTCACTTCCGGAAACCGAGAAGCGACGGAAGGCCTTTTCCGATTGAGGTGCGCATGCGGCCTGATGCAGGTAGGGCGCAGGGGACGCCGGGAGGTTGAGTTCGGGAGGGTCCTCCTCAGAAGGGAGACCTGTGAGGGAGGAGACGCCGGGGAGGCCGAGGCTTGGTCTGGCCGGGGGACGCTGACAGGGAGGCCCGTGAGAGGCGGAGGCTTCAGCCCGGGCCTCCCCTGAGGTGAATGGGACACAGCCGTCACCCGCCTCTCTTTCACCCCTGCAGGAGGACGGAGGAGCCCGGTGGGGGAAGGAAGGCAGCGCCGCCCAGGAGGAGGAGAAGAGCGGGCCCCACGGAGCAGCCCTGGGAGACGGCGGGGGAAGGCCGGGAGGCTCCGGGGCTGCAGGAGGGATGAACGCAGGGGGACCACAGGAAAGGATGCTGCCTGCAGGGCGATTCAGGCGGGAGGAAACGGGCGGAGACCCCGAGACGGAACTGGAGGGCGGAGGGTCCTTCGGAAGACCCCGAAATCCCCAAAGGATCCAGGAGGAAGGAAGGAAATATCAGTGCCCGGAATGTGAGAAATCCTTCAAAAGAAATCAACAGCTTCAGACCCATCTAAGGGTCCATTCAGGAGAAAAACCATTTAAATGCACGGAGTGTGGAAAGAGCTTCAGTCATCGCAGCGACCTTTATAAACATCAAAGGATCCACACAGGAGAAAAACTACATAAATGCCTTGACTGTGGAAAGAGCTTCAGTCAGAGGAGCAGCCTTTGTAAACACCAAAGGATCCACTCAGGAGAAAAACCACATAAATGCTTGGAGTGTGAAAAGAGCTTCAGTCAGAGGAGCGGCCTTTATACACATCAAAGGATCCACACAGGAGAAAAACCACATAAATGCCTTGACTGTGGAAAGAGCTTCAGTCAGAGGAGCAGCCTTTGTAAACACCAAAGGATCCACTCAGGAGAAAAACCACATAAATGCTTGGAGTGTGAAAAGAGCTTCAGTCAGAGGAGCGGCCTTTATACACATCAAAGGATCCACTCAGGAGAAAAACCTCATAAATGCCTGGACTGTGGAAAGAGCTTCAGTCAGAGGAGCGGCCTTTATAGACACCAAAGGATCCATTGGGGAAAGAAACCGAAAAAAATCAAGGTGGGCAGAGGGTAATTCTATCATGTAAGACCATCCCCAGACATCTGACACTCTTTGTCAGTTGGATTCCCTGCATGGAAATCTCTACGAGGGACTCTCTTAAGGCCAAGAAAGCTCCCTATTCTTCTACCTCACCTCTTGACCTCCAACTAGGTGCAATGATTAGGGGTTTCCCAGTTGTCAGGATCATTTCTATGCTTCCTGTCAATCAGCTAAATGATGAGCAAAGATTCTTCTTGTTCCTTTGATTGGATCATCCCGAGTTTACACCTATGGTAACCACTTTTTGTTTTCCTTTTATAAAAACCCGAGTGCATTTAAGGTGGGGTTTGGGGGGTGGGTTTTTTGCAATTCTAAAAAGGGTTAACTGTTCAACTTATATACCGCTTTATAGGTATCTCTAAGAGGTTTACGGAGACAGCATATTGCACTCAACAATCTGGGTCCTCATTTTGCCAACCTCGGAGGGATGGAAGGCTGAGAATTGAACTGGTGGAAGTCCTGGCAGTCAGCAGAATTAGCCTGCAATTCTAACCACTGCACCACCGTGGCTTAAAGAAGCTAAATCCTGCAGAATTCCATCCCTTGACTTAGGCACGAAAGAGTTCCTTCCCATTATTATAACCTACATTTTTGGCTTTCCTGCTGCTGCTTCTTGCTGGGAGATCCTTGTGAGGCTCAGTGGCCACAATGTACAGCCATGATAAAGTCAGGTTGTTTGGGGTGCTCCATAAGGAGGTTAGTCTACCCTCCAAGCCCTTTGGACAGCAATTGGAGGAGCCTTTGATATTGAGAAAGCATGGGACCAGGAATGGGCAACTTTTAACTCAGGTCTGTTTAGCTTAGTGTCTGACCCAGTACAATGGCCTTCTGGCTTTGATCTAAGGACAACCTGGAGAGAACCAAGGTTGCTCCAGGTGCCAATAGTGGAAACACAAATGGAAGCTGATTGATCTTATTAATTGTGACTTGGGAAAGACCCACTAAGTTCTCATATTGTGACCGACTGCTCCTGGAAGGGCTCCTCTACTAACTTAATAAAGTGAAGACTCTTGAAAAGGAGTATTTCAAAAAGGAAACTTTTATTTAAAGTAGAATGGAAAACCATGAAGTCCAAAGCAGCGTCTGAATCCCCTTAGGCCAATAGTGGGCAAACTCATCAGTCAACAGAGTCAACTATTAACAGTACAATGATTGAAATTTCTTTTCAGAGCCCAAAGACTTGTTTTGTGGGAGTGACTTGGTGGTCATGTGACTGGGTGGGCATGGACAACTTGCAAAATGTGGTGAAATTCACTTAAGAACGCTCTTGCTTAGCAACCAAAAGTTTCGCTTTAATTGTGGTCCTGTTCTCTCTTTATCTCCCACTTTCTTTTTCTTTCTCTCTTTCTGTCTGTCTCTCTCTTTATATCTCTCCTCCCTCCTCCTATCTCTGTCACTGTGTGTGTGTGTCTCTGTCTCTGTCTCTCTTCCCTCCCTCCCCCATATCTGTCACTCTGTTTCTGACTGTCTGTTTCTCTGTCACTCTGAGTGTGCATGTGTGTGTCTCTCTTTCCCTCTCTCTATTTCTCTCTCTGTCTCTCTGTGTCTGTCAGTCTGTCTCTGATTCCCTCCCTCCCCCTCTCTCTCTGCCTGCCTGCCTGCCTCTGTCCACAAAATACCGCTTGGAGCATCTCCGAGGCTTGGTGCGACTGGCGATGACTCCGGAAGCCATCTGTGGGAGGCGGAGTCCCCCTCGCGTTCCTCGTCTTCCCGGATGGCCTTCGGAGTCATCGGCAGCCACGCAGAGCCTCGCCACTCCTCTACGCCATAGAAATTACAGCCGAGGTTGCCGCCATTACAAAGTCTGAAATTACGTGGGGAATGCAGACCAGAATATAATGTTATACGATCCTGGCCTTGACAGCCTCCAAGTCCCGGATTAGAGTTTTACACTCAATTTTGATACTCCAAGGTGAGTCACGTACACACCCTTGCCTTCCCAACGCCAATCATTATTATTGCCTTCCTGGGTTTCAACACACCCACCCAAAGCTTTTATGTTCCTTATGCTAAATACCTAAATCTCAGGCCACCTGTTGTCTACCCCAGGTCACAGGTACCTTGCAAAGTTTCCGGTTTCATCTTCTAGCTACGTGGTTTGGGGCTTTCCTTGTAAGGGAGCTATTCTTTTTTTTTAATTAATTTTATTTATTTATTTGGGGGGGGGGGAAACACAAGGCAGACATATTCAAAAAAGAACAACATAAGAAGCCATCTTTTGTTACAAATTACAAATCATAAAAACTATGTCAATTAATCACAAAATTTGATACATTTTTTCCATATTAATTTTACAATTATTAATTCTAAGCCTCAATTTAATTAATTGCCAAAACATCCTTTTATATGTAAAATCAAAAATGTAAAATGACATCCCAGCAGCAAGATATCATCTTCCCTTACAAATTAGAAATCATAAAAGTTTTATTAGTTACAAAAGTCCATATATTTCTTCCATATCCATTCTTGCAATTATTATATCTCAACTCAGGTTTAATTGATTGTTTTTACATTCTTTTGTGTGTAGAACCAAAGTATAAGATGGCATTACACCAATAAGACAGAAAAGTAAAGATAAAAAGGAGAATCGTCATTCTACAATAGCATCCCGGCCAGTCTCCCAAAGCTTCTTCCAGGCGTCTCTGAGGGAGCTATTCTTGAACTCAACATCCTGGCTAAGTGGTTTCTGACAGGTGAGTTGCTTCCTTCTGTGGAATGGCACAGAAAACAATGGCAAGAGAGGCCAAGGATGAGAAGGGAGGAAGGCCCAGAAAAGCACCCAGGAAGGTCGACTAAGTGATGATTATGCTCAGGTACCATAAAGAGATTTCCACAGAAGGGAAATAAGGCAAGTAGAGAAACTACACAGAAGTTCCTGAACCACAAAATGGAAAAAGAAAACCCCATCCTTATTCTGAAATAACTTCTGTCTTCTTTCCTTAATGATTTGTCCCATCTTTCCACTCCCACAATGTGGGCGCCCCATAAACTGTTTTAACACTTGCAAACTGCCAGGAGTCCCCGGGGATCAGGGCACCAGGAAATTTAACTCCTAATCATTATAATAGAAGGAAGGATCACTACATTCAAGGCTTCGTTCATGCTGGAAATAAACTGAACAGATAGAATTCTTTATTGGCCAAGTATGACTAGAAGCCCAAGGAATTTGTCTTTGGGGCAGATGCTCTCAGGGTACATAAAAGGTCAAGAATCACAAGGTACAACACTTCATGATAGTCATAGGAGACAAGTAACCAATCAGGAAACAATAGTATAAATCATAAGGATATAAGCAACAAAATTTCAGTCCTGCAGTCATAAGTGGCAGGAGATGGGCGATACCAACAAAGAGAAGACAAATAGTAAGGCCGCCTTAGTGAATGACCTTGCTCACCCTTCCTTCCAGCGGGGAGAGAAAGAAGGTCTTCATGCCAGGGTGCTAGGAGTACCTGGACCCAGCTGTGACCCCCTCCTCCTCCCCCCAGCAGGAAAGATGGCCACCCGGAGATGCCCCCAGAGCTGCAGACTTAATGGGCCATGGTAGGGAGCAGTTCTGGGGATGCAGAAATGTTCCAGTGCACGAAAGCCAAGGGCGGCAAGGGAAAACTCCATTGCAGCCACTTTGGGAATCCTCCATTCACCCCCAATCCCCCCCCCCCAATTTCCCCCAGCTGGTGGGAGGGGCAGGGGGGGAAAGCTAGCATCCCAAGGGAGGAGCCAAGCGAGGGGAGGGACCCAGATGGGAGTGAAGCCAGGAAGGTGGCCGATGCAGGGTCAAACAAGGGGAGGGGTCTCGCATACAGCTGGAATTCTCTCAGACAAATGGCTATCCAACATCTTCTTGAAGACTTCCAGTGTTGGAGAATTCACAACTTCTGGAAACAAGCTGTTCCACTGATTAATTGTTCTCACTGTCAGGAAATTTCTCCTCAGTTCTAAGTTGCTTCTCTCCTTGATTAGCCTCCACCCATTGCTTCTTGTTCTGCCCTCAGGTGCTTTGGAGAATAGCTTGACTTCCTCTTCTTTGTGGCAACCTCTGAGATATTGGAAGGCTGCTATCCTGTCTCCCCGTCCTTCTCTTATTAAACTGTATTTCTCCCTGTCTCTCTATTCCCCTACCTACCTACCTACTGTAATACAATACTACAATAGCAGAGTTGGAAGGGACCTAGGAGGTCATCTAGTCCAACCCCGCTGCTCAAGCAGGAGACCCTATACCGTGTCAGACAAATGGTTTTCCAGTCTCTTCTTAAAAACACATCCAGTGTTGGGGCATCCATAACCTCTGGTGGCAAGCTGTTCCACTGGTTAATAGTTCTCACTGCCAGGAAATTTCCCCTCAGTTCTAAGTTGCTTCTCTCCTGGATTAGTTTCCACCCATTGCTTCTTGTTCTGCCCTCAGCTGCTTTGGAGAGTTGGAAGGGACCTAGGAGGTCATCTAGTCCAACCCCGCTGCTCAAGCAGGAGACCCTATACTGGGTCAGACAAATGGTTTTGCAGTCTATTCTTAAAAACACATCCAGTGTTGGGGCATCCATAACCTCTGGTGGCAAGCTGTTCCACTGGTTAATAGTTCTCACTGCCAGGAAATTTCCCCTCAGTTCTAAGTTGCTTCTCTCCTGGATTAGTTTCCACCCATTGCTTCTTGTTCTGCCCTCAGCTGCTTTGGAGAATAGCTGGACTCCCTCTTCTTTGGGGCAGCCCCTGAGATATTGGAAGACTGCTATCCTGTCTCCCCTAGTCTCTCTTTTATTAAACTGTATTTGCTGTCAGATGGGTGATTCTTTGTTACAGTTTGGTTCAGTTCATATTAAATGGTTTAAAGCAGCTGCCTGCCTCCGTTTTTTTTACCTCAGAGAACATCTTGAGCAGTATTTCTCCCCCCCCCCCCCCCCACTCTATGGGCTACCTGGGAGTTTGCTATCCCAGTTTTGGCCCCAAGAGGCTGCCATATGAGGCCTCTTCCAACACTGACAGTTGAAAAGCAGCCTGATGGGCGTGGCTACAGGGAATTCTCACATTTTCAGTGAGTACATTTTATTTGTGTTCAGCTTGCACACAACACACGTGTGATAGGCACAAAATGAGTAGCTATTCTATTATCGGACGTCCTTGGCTACATTGTGTCAAAATTTGAGGCAGATCGGTTCAGTAGTTTTTGAGATTAGTGGATTCGTACAAACTAGTTTACATTTTTATTTATATAGATAGGGATTTTACATTGGGGGAAACAAAATTGATTCTATATATGGTGACAGCAGCTAGACTGCTGGTTGCCCAGCACTGGAAGAAAGATGTTTTACCTACTATTGACCAATGGACGCAGAAGATGGCTGGATTTGCTGAAATGGTGAAAATTTCAGCTTTTTTAAAGGACCAGATGCAAGAGACCTATACACAGGAATGGAAAAAGTGGATTGATTATATACAAAATAAATACCAGACTAGGAAATATTGTGTAGCTTTTAGCTGAGGGAGATTAGATGAATAAGGTAGTCAGCAGGGGGTAGAATATGAAGGGAATGAATAACATATATTGTGTTTGGAATTATTAGGATTGCATAGAGTGGAAGTCAGGGGGTTGGGGGGGTGGGGAGGGTATGGGAGGGAATTATACTGGTACTTGATTTATCTACTCTAGGTTGAAGAGGGGGGGAGGGTATAATATTTGGTCGATTCATGTAGATTATGTTGGGGGAGGGGGGCAAAGGGATATAATATTTGTATTTGATTTATGTTTTTTTATGTTGGAAGAAGGGGGGAAGAAGGGGGGGAAATCTGTTGGTGAAAAACTTTTTCAATAAAAAAATAAAAATAAAGATATTTTCAATTGCACATGCGAGACGTTTCAACCTGTTGAAATTGTAGCTTTTCGCAACAGACTTAGGAGGCTCATGATGCCATTTCCCATGCGGACTTTCTCCTTTTAATGCAGTGCTCATTTCAATGCTAGTGCTCAATATTATGGGATGTTACTCTCCACTTTTCTGATGTAACCGTGGCTGAGCAGGATGGTTTCTTCCGTGCTTTAAAACACGTTTGATTTAAATTTTTAACAAGTTTTGTATATTTTTTTAACAAAATTATTTTCATCCGTTCTGATTTCTTCCATGCAATCAACTCTTCTTTTGTACTTTTTCTACTGTGTGGAGTATAAAATGAAACCAGATTCTGCGTCCTGGATACCCTGTTTTCATTAAGGGGAATCTCTTAATCCTCTAATAAATTGCCTTTCAATGGGCATCCCACTTGGTGCCTAATTGAAGCAAGTGTGCCTTGCCTTGAATCTAGGGCTCCTTTGGTCTTGTGGGTGTGAAGCAGCTTCTCCCTATCGTTGTTTGATCTAATCTATATGGGTTTTCTGGCTTTGATCTTCTAAGGACAAACTGGAGAGAATCAAGGTTGCTCCAGTTGCCAATATTGGAAACACAAATGGGATCTTATTCACTGTGACTGCTTTGATTTCCTTTACAACCTGCTTGTAAGGTTCCCAGAATTGCTGAGAGTGAGCAGGAGCTATATAAACAAAGAAACCTTGGCAAAAATGGTCTTAAATTGGGCACAACTCCCTTAACTTCCTTCCGTAAACCAATTTTTAGGTGTGAAGATCCCTTGTATCTTCAATTCTACAACGGGGTGTGTAGAATATGCTGACTGAATTCTGAAATGTGGTATAGAGAGTAAGGAACGGTTGATGCGTTGCCAAAAGTGGAGCTCCTGCATCACAAATCAGGAGGCTGTGAGATCGATTCTAGGTAGAGGCAGAGGTTCTTCTCTCTGGGCCCAATGAGAATATATCTGCTGACACAAACTCTGCATGGGTGACAGGAAGGGCATCTGGCCAGTAAAGACTCAGCTCCTGAACTCCAGGTAAAAGCAGCATTGAGGGAGATTGAACAAGCATGCAAGTCAAAATTGTCAAGGAAACAGTAAGAGAATCCACCCTGAATATCTACAAAACACCTGGCTCAGGAATTCTGGGAACGGAAGTCCACAGGTCATAAAGGGGGCATAGCTCCCCACCCCTGCCTCAATGGAACTTCCCTTCCACACGGAGGGAATAAGGCAGTGGGGTGCCCCAAGGTTCTGCTTGGGTGCCAATACTCATTAATTATAGCGTACGATAAGGACACGATGGAGAATGGGAGAGAACCGAGCTGGAAGGGACATTGTGTTGTCCACCAATCTGGGCCTTCTCTTGGTGTCAAACCCAACTTATCGACAAACACAAGGAGTGAGACCAGAACATACTTTTATTTTGGTACCAAGATAGAAGGACCCAGGCTTTGAAAGCCTCCAAGTCCCAGATTACAGTTTTACACTCCATTTTTATACTCCTAGGATAATCACATACACACTCTTGCCCTCACACTAACAATGCCTATAATATGTATTGGTTACCTTAGTTACAGCCCCCCTGAAACACTTTTAGGCCTGCTAAATAGCTAAATCTCAGGCCAACCGGTTGCCTACCCCAGGTCACGGGTACCTTGCAAAGTTTCCGGTTGCATCTTCTAGCTATGTGGATTTGGGGGTTTCCTTGTAAGGGAGCAATTCTTGCATTCAACATCCTGGCTAAGTGGTTTCTGACAGGTAGGTTGTTTCCTTCGGTGGAAGTTGGATGGTTCAGAAAACAATTATGCCATGAAAAGTATTCCACAAAAGGAAAATAAGGCAAGGAGAGAAAATGCACAGAAGTTCCTGAACCACAAAATTGGTATATTGGACTATCCTGAAATCACTTTTATCTTCTTTATTTAATGATTTGTCCCATTACCCACTCCCACAATGTAGGCAGCCCAAAATAGTGAAAACATCTTTGAACCTCTGCAAAGTGCCCGGAGTCTCCGGGGATCAGGTGGGCAGGAGATTGAACTCTGCTCTGTTCTCATGCAGGGAAGGATGGCTGCATCCAAGGCTTCCTCCAGGCTGGCAAGAGCCATGGCGACCCCGCGCTTCCTTCCTTCCTTCCTTCCAGCGGGGAGAGGAAGAGGCTCTGGATGCCAGGCGGGAAGGAGCCCCTGGACTGGGGGGGCTGGAGGGGGAGACCCAGCTGCAGCCCCCCTTCTTCCCCCAGGAGGACAGGGGGCCACCCGGAGATGCCCCCGGGGCTGCTGCAGGCCTAAAATGGGCGGGGAGGGAGGAGGAGCTCCGGGGAGGCGGAGGAAAGCCTCCCTCCCTTCCCCTCCATTGAAGCCCCTTTGGGAAGCCCCCCATCGCCCCCCTCCCCCATTTCCCCAAGGCGCCCGGAGGGGAGGGGGCGGAGGGGTGGCGAGGCGCAAGGGAGGAGCCAAGGGAGGGGAGGGACCCAGACTGGAGGAAAACTAGACAGACGAACGAATCAGAGACGAGCTGGAGGCGGGGTTTAGCGTTCGTCCGCCAATGGGAAGGCTACGTTTCCCGATGTAATTGACGCCTTCTGACAAGAAGAGGCCTTTGGTTTCCTGGCGGAAATTGTCTGAAAACGGGACGGAGGCCGGTCTAGCCCTCACTTCCGGAATCCGAGAAGCGAAGGAAGGCCTTTTCCGATTCGGGTGCGCATGCGGCCTAATGCAGGTAGGGCGCAGGGGACGCCGGGAGATTCAGTTCGGGAGGGTCCTTCTCCGAAGGGAGGCCTGTGAGGGAGGAGACGCCGGGGAGGCCGAGGCTTGGTCTGACCTCCCTCTCTTGCCCTCCATTGCAGCCCCTTTGGGAAGCCCCCAATCGCCTCCCGCCACATTTCCCCAAGTCTGGGGGAGGGGAGCGGGCGGTGGGGCGGAGCTGCACAAAGCGGAAGCCAATCATGGGGAGGACTTGGAGGCGGGATCCCGGGGCTTCACGCCAATGGGATGGCGCAGAGCTTTCCCTCATGCAAATGACAATGTTCTGGCAGGAAAAGAGCTTCCTTCCCGACTACCTCAATCGGACCGAGAGAGACGAGATGCAGGGGGCGGTGCTAGGAGGGGAATAAACGGAAGGTATTTGAAAACGGGACGGAGGCCGGTCTAGCCCTCACTTCCGGAATCCGAGAAGCGACGGAAGGCCTTTTCCGATTGAGGTGCGCATGCGGCCTGATGCAGGTAGGGCGCAGGGGACGGCGGGAGGTTGAGTTCGGGAGGGTCCTCCTCAGAAGGGAGGCCTGTGAGGGAGGAGACGCCGGGGAGGCCGAGGCTTGGTCTGGCCGGGGGACGCTGACAGGGAGGCCCGTGAGAGGCGGAGGCTTCAGCCCGGGCCTCCCCTGAGGGGAATGGGACACAGCCGTCACCCGCCTCTCTTTCACCCCTGCAGGAGGACGGAGGAGCCCGGTGGGGGAAGGAAGGCAGCGCCGCCCAGGAGGAGGAGAAGAGCGGGCCCCACGGAGCAGCCCTGGGAGACGGCGGGGGAAGGCCGGGAGGCTCCGGGGCTGCAGGAGGGATGAACGCAGGGGGACCCCAGGAAAGGATGCTGCCTGGAGGGCGATTCAGGCGGGAGGAAACGGGCGGAGACCCCGAGACGGAACTGGAGGGCGGAGGGTCCTTCGGAAGACCCCAGAATCCCCAAAGGATCCAGGAGGAAGGAAGGAAATATCAGTGCCCGGAATGTGAGAAATCCTTCAAAACAAATCAACAATTTCAGACCCATCTAAGGGTCCATTCAGGAGAAAAACCTCATAAATGCCTGGAGTGTGGAAAGAGCTTCAGTGATAGGAGCAACCTTTATCAACATCAAAGGATCCACACAGGAGAGAAAACTCATAAATGCCTGGAGTGTGGAAAGAGCTTCAGTTGGAGGAGCAACCTTTATAAACATCAAAGGATCCACACAGGAGAAAAACCTCATAAATGCCTGGAGTGTGGAAAGAGCTTCAGTCAGAGGAGCAACCTTTATAAACATCAGAGGATCCACACAGGAGAAAAACCTCATAAATGCCTGGAGTGTGAAAAGAGCTTCAGTGATAGGAGCAGCCTTTATACACATCAAAAGATCCACACAGGAGAAAAACCTCATAAATGCCTGGAGTGTGGAAAGAGCTTCAGTTGGAGGAGCACCCTTTATATTCATCAAAGGATCCACACAGGAGAAAAACCTCATAAATGCCTGGAGTGTGGAAAGAGCTTCAGTGAGAGGAGCAACCTTTATAGACATCAAAGGATCCACACAGTAGAAAAACCTCTTAAATGCCTGGAGTGTGGAAAGAGCTTCAGTCAGAGGAGCCGCCTACATACACATCAAAGGATCCACACAGGAGAAAAACCTCATAAATGCCTGGAGTGTGGAAAGAGCTTCAGTCCGAGCAGCAACTTTTATAAACATCAAAGGATCCACACAGGAGAAAAGCCTCATAAATGCCTGGAGTGTGGAAAGAGCTTCAGTCTGACGAGCAACCTTTATAGACATCAAAGGATCCACACAGGAGAAAAACCTCATAAATGCCTGGAGTGTGGAAAGAGCTTCAGTCAGAGGAGCAACCTTTATACACATCAAAGGATCCACACAGGAGAAAAACCTCATAAATGCCTGGAGTGTGGAAAGAACTTCAGTTGGAGGGGCAACCTTTATACACATCAAAAGATCCACACAGGAGAAAAACCTCATCAATGCCTGGAGTGTGGAAAGAGCTTCAGTCATAGCAGCGACCTTTATAAGCATCAAAGGATCCACACTGAAGAAAAACCTCATAAATGCCTGGAGTGTGGAAAGAGCTTCAGTCATAGCAGCGACCTTTATAGGCATCAAAGGATCCACACAGGAGAAAAACCACATAAATGCCTTGACTGTGGAAAGAGCTTCAGTCAGAGGAGCAACCTTTATACACATCAAAGGATCCACACAGGAGAAAAACCACATAAATGCCTTGACTGTGGAAAGAGCTTCAGTCAGAGGAGCAACCTTTATACACATCAAAGGATCCACACAGTAGAAAAATCTCATAAATGCCTGGAGTGTGGAAAGAGCTTCAGTCACAGGAGCCACCTTTATACACATCAAAGTATACACACAGGAGAAAAACCTCATAAATGCCTGGAGTGTGAAAAATCCCTGAAAAGAAATAGAGAACTTGAAAACCATTTAAGGGGCCTTTAAAGAGAAAACCTTTGTAAATGCATGGAGTGTGGAAAGAGCTTCAGTTGTCCCTAGTGCACAAGCTCTCAGTGTACTTCCAAATGAACAGAATTATGATACTCGTCATAGTTATAATTCCAATACAAGGGTTGAGTAAATAAGATTTTAAGAAACACTTTCTAATGCTGATTTGTAAAGGACTTTTTCAATTGTACGTGCAAGATGTTTCAACTGGCTGAAATTGTATGAAGAGCAACCCTAATAATGCACATGATATTGTTTGCTTATCAGGATTACAACCCCCCCCCCCAAAAGAGCTTTTATGTTTGCTATGCAAAATAGGTAAATCTCCAGCCACCTGCTACCTACCCCGGGTCACAGGTACCTTGCAAAATGTCTAGTTTCATGTTCTAGCTGTATAGCTTTGGGGGTTTTCTTGTAAGCAAACTATTCTTGCATTCAACATCCGGGCTAAGTGGTTTCCGACAGGTGAGTTGTTTGCTTCTGTGGAGATCAGATGATTCAGAAAACAATTGCAAGAGAAACAAGGAAGGCCCAGGTAAACACCCAGGAAGGTGGACTAAAATAGGATTACGCTCAGGTATCATGAAGAGGAGTCCACAAAAAGGAAAATTAGGCAAGGAGGGAAACTACACAGAAGTTTCCGAACCACAAAATGGAAAAAGAAAACCCCATCCTTATTCTGAAATCATTTCTGTCTTCTTTCCTTAATGATTTGTCCCATCTTTCCACTCCCACAATGTGGGCGCCCCATAAACTGTTTTAACAACTTGCAAACTGCCAGGAATCACCGGGGATCAGGGCACCAGGAAATTTAACTCCTAATCATTATTATTCCATGCTTTGAAAAAGTCTGATTTATATTGAAAAATATTTGTTTACTATGTATTTTTTTTCAATCTTATATTCCATGCAATCCATTTTCCTTTTCTACTTTTTCTACTATGTTGAGTATAAAATGAAACCTGAATCTGTTTCCTGTTTTGATGAAGTAAATCTCTTTGCTACAATACTCTAATAAATTGCCTTTAAATGGACATCCCACTTGGTGCTTAATTGGAGGAAATGTGCTGTGGCTGAATTTTGGGCTAATTCTGCCTTCATTGTTGTGGGTGTGAAGGAGCTTCTCCCTCTCATTATTTGATATAATCTATATGAGATTACCAAATGTCCGTATCATGTAAGACCATCCCCAGACATCTGACACTCTTTGTCAGTTGTATTCCCTGCATGGAAATCTCTACGAGGGACTCTCTTAAGGCCAAGAAAGTTCCATATTCTTCTATCTCACCTCTTGACCTCCAACTAGGTGCAATGATTAGGTGTTTCCCAGTTGTCAGGATCATTTCTATGCTTCCTGTCAATCAGCTAAATGATGAGCAAAGATTCTTCTAGTTCCTCTGATTGGATCATCCGGAGTTTACACCTATGGTAACCACTTTCTGTTTTCCTTTTATAAAAACCCGAGTGCATTTAAGGAGGGGTTTGGGGTGGGGTTGCAATTCTAAAAAGGGTTAACTATTCAACTTATATACCGCTTTATAGGTATCTCTAAGAGGTTTACGGAGACAGCATATTGCACTCAACAATCTGGCTCCTCATTTTGCCAACCTCGGAAGGATGGAAGGCTGAGAATTGAACTGGTGGAAGTCCTGGCAGTCAGCAGAATTAGCCTGCAATTCTAACCAATGCACCACCGTGGCTTAAAGAAGCTAAATCCTGCAGAATTCCATGCCTTGACTTAGGCACGAAAGAGTTCCTTCCCATTATTATAACCTACATTTTTGGCTTTCCTGCTGCTGCTTCTTGCTGGGAGATCCTTGTGAGGCTCAGTGGCCACAATGTACAGCCATGATAAAGTCAGGTTGTTTGGGGTGCTCCATAAGGAGGTTAGTCTACCCTCCAAGCCCTTTGGACAGCAATGGGAGGAGCCTTTGATATTGAGAAAGCATGGGACCAGGAATGGGCAACTTTTAACTCAGGTCTGTTTAGCTTAGTGTCTGGCCCAGTACAATGGCCTTCTGGCTTTGATCTAAGGACAACCTGGAGAGAACCAAAGTTGCTCCAGGTGCCAATAGTGGAAACACAAATGGAAGCTGATTGATCTTATTGTGACTTGGGAAAGACCCACTAAGTTCTCATATTGTGACCGACTGCTCCTGGAAGGGCTCCTCTCCTAACTTAATAAAGTGAAGACTCTTGAAAAGGAGTATTTCAAAAAGGAACCTTTTATTTAAAGTAGAATGGAAAACCATGAAGTCCAAAGCAGCGTCTGAATCCCCTTAGGCCAATAATGGGCAAACTCATCAGTCAACAGAGCCAACTATTAACAGTACAATGATTGAAATTTCTTTTCAGAGTCCAAAGACTTGTTTTGTGGGAGTGACTTGGTGGTCATGTGACTGGGTGGGCATGGACAACTTGCAAAATGTGGTGAAATTCACTTAAGAACGCTCTTGCTTAGCAACCAAAAGTTTCGCTTTAATTGTGGTCCTGTTCTCTCTCTTTATCTCCCACTTTCTTTTTCTTTCTCTCTTTCTGTCTGTCTCTCTCTTTATATCTCTCCTCCCTCCTCCTATCTCTGTCACTGTGTGTGTGTGTCTCTGTCTCTGTCTCTCTTCCCTCCCTCCCCCATATCTGTCACTCTGTTTCTGACTGTCTGTTTCTCTGTCACTCTGAGTGTGCATGTGTGTGTCTCTCTTTCCCTCTCTCTATTTCTCTCTCTGTCTCTCTGTGTCTGTCAGTCTGTCTCTGATTCCCTCCCTCCCCCTCTCTCTCTGCCTGCCTGCCTGCCTCTGTCCACAAAATACCGCTTGGAGCATCTCTGAGGCTTGGTGCGACTGGCGATGACTCCGGAAGCCATCTGTGGGAGGCGGAGTCCCCCTCGCGTTCCTCGTCCTCCCGGATGGCCTTCGGAGTCATCGGCAGCCACGCAGAGCCTCGCCACTCCTCCACGCCATAGAAATTACAGCCGAGGTTGCCGCCATTACAAAGTCTGAAATTACGTGGGGAATGCAGACCAGAATATAATGTTATACGATCCTGGCCTTGACAGCCTCCAAGTCCCGGATTAGAGTTTTACACTCAATTTTGATACTCCAAGGTGAGTCACGTACACACCCTTGCCTTCCCAAGGCCAATAATAATTATTGCCTTCCTGGGTTTCAACACACCCACCCAAAGCTTTTATGTTCCTTATGCTAAATACCTAAATCTCAGGCCAACCGGTTGCCTACCCCAGGTCACAGGTACCTTGCAAAGTTTCCGGTTTCATCTTCTAAGCTACGTGGTTTGGGGGCTTTCCTTGTAAGGGAGCTATTCTTTTTTTAAAATTAATTTTATTTATTTATTTTGGGGTAAAAACACAAGGCAGACATATTCAAAAAAGAACAACATAAGAAGCCATCTTTTGTTACAAATTACAAATCATAAAAACTATGTCAATTAATCACAAAATTCGATACATTTTTTCCATATTAATTTTACAATTATTAATTCTAAGCCTCAATTTAATTAATTGCCAAAACATCCTTTTATATGTAAAATCAAAAATGTAAAATGACATCCCAGCAGCAAGATATCATTTTCCCTTACAAATTAGAAATCATAAAAGTTTTATTAGTTACAAAAGTCCATATATTTCTTCCATATCCATTCTTGCAATTATTATATCTCAACTCAGGTTTAATTGATTGTTTTTACATTCTTTTGTGTGTAGAACCAAAGTATAAGATGGCATTACACCTATAAGACAGAAAAGTAAAGATAAAAAGGAGAATCGTCATTCTACAATACATTTATTATTATTTATTTATCTGGATTTATTGATCGCCCCCTTTCTCCGAAGAGACTCGGGGTGGTGTACAAGAATTTAAGAACAGATAAATCTCCATCCTTTAGAAAGCATCCCGGCCAGTCTCCCAAAGCTTCTTCCAGGCGTCTCTGAGGGAGCTATTCTTGAACTCCACATCCTGGCTAAGTGGTTTCTGACAGGTGAGTTGCTTCCTTCTGTGGAATCCCAATGATTCAGAAAACAATGGCAAGAGAGGCCAAGGATGAGAAGGGAGGAAGGCCCAGGAAAGCACCCAGGAAGGGGGACTAAGGGATGATTATGCTCAGGTACCACAAAGAGAATTCCACAAAAGGAAAATAAGGCAAGGAGGGAAACTACACAGAAGTGCCTGAACTACAAAATGGGGGGGGGGGGGGGGGAAACATTATGAAATCACGTTTATCTTATTATTATTGAGGCGCCTCTCGATAATCAAAATACGTGTTTGAACCTCTGCAAACTGCCCGGAGTCTCCGGGGATCAGGTGGGCAGGAGATTGAACTCTGCTCTGTTCTCATGCAGGGAAGGATGGCTGCATCCAAGGCTTCCTCCAGGCTGGCAAGAGCCATGGCGACCCCGCCCTTCCTTCCTTCCTTCCTTCCAGCGGGGAGAGGAAGAGGCTCTGGATGCCAGGCGGGAAGGAGCCCCTGGACTGGGGGGGCTGGAGGGGGAGACCCAGCTGCAGCCCCCCTTCTTCCCCCAGGAGGACAGGGGGCCACCCGGAGATGCCCCCGGGGCTGCTGCAGGTCTAAAGGGAGCGGGGAGGGAGGGGGAGCTCCGGGGAGGCGGAGGAAAGCCTCCCTCCCTTCCCCTCCATTGAAGCCCCTTTGGGAAGCCCCCCATCGCCCCCCGCCCCCATTTCCCCAAGGCGCCCGGAGGGGAGGAGGCGGAGGGGTGGCGAGGCGCAAGGGAGGAGCCAAGAGAGGGGAGGGACCCAGATTGGAGGAAAGCCAGGCAGTAGAACGAATCAGAGTCGAGCTGGAGGCGGGCTCCCGCAGTCCCTCGCCAATGGGATTGCTACGTTTCCCGATGCAAATGATGCCATCTGGCAGGAAGAGGCCTTTGGTTTCCTGGCGGAGCTTGCCTGAAAACGGGACGGAGGCCGGTCTAGCCCTCACTTCCGGAAACCGAGAAGCGACGGAAGGCCTTTTCCGATAGAGGTGCGCATGCGGCCTGATGCAGGTAGGGCGCAGGGGACGCCGGGAGCTTGAGTTCGGGAGGGTCCTCCTCAGAAGGGAGGCCTGTGAGGGAGGAGACGCCGGGGAGGCCGAGGCTTGGTCTGGCCGGGGGACGCTGCCAGGGAGGCCCGTGAGAGGCGGAGGCTTCAGCCCGGGCCTCCCCTGAGGGGAATGGGACACAGCCGTCACCCGCCTCTCTTTCACCCCTGCAGGAGGACGGAGGAGCCCGGTGGGGGAGGGAAGGCAGGAAGCGCCGCGTGGGAGCCGGAGGAGGGCGGGCCCCGCGGAGCAGCCCCGGGAGAGGGCGAGGAAAGGCCGGGAGGCTCCGGGGCTGCACGACTTTTACCTTTTACAAAGGTCAAAGTCTCCCAAAGTGGAGGAAATTCAGCTCTTCCAGCTCCTCACCACACTGGGAGGCCTGGCTTTAGAAGCAACAACCCCAAGGACTATTTAAGAGGAAGAAGGGAGGGAGCTGGTTGTTCTCTGGCGCCCATCTTCACCCAGCTCCCCTTCCCTGAGAACAGACATTGAGTTGGAGGTTTGGAATATAAATCTGATGAATTGGCTGCAAATAGAGGGAAGCTTCCCCAGAGCCCAGGAGCCCCTCGGAAGGCTGACCAACCTCTTGGGTGGCATCTTCAGTCTGACAACTGAGAGTGACTGGCAGTTTAGGCTGCATGGATGAGGTCATAAAGCCATCAGAATTCCCAAGGAGATGACAGGTGCCTATCAAACCTCCCCTCCTCCACCTTTTCTCCCTGCAATAATGCCAGGCAAATCTCTGTAGGGAGACAAATCACTCAAGAGCTGCCCATTTGTCACAAAAGGCAGATTGCTGGAGGTAGACTGCCCCTTTATAGGGAAGCTCCACTAAGACTCATTTATACAGTCTGGAGTCAACCTCCCATTGCATTCCCTTTGGGTTGCCATGCTGTGTTTTCTTTCATCATCCCAATTGAGGCTCCCTCCATTCTTTCTGCCTGGGGGCTGAAGCTGCTTTCACCCAAAGGCCTCCAGAGAGAGAATGTTTTGAGACATTTTTGATCAAAAAAAGTTTTATTGGTTTTTACAAAAAATTTTGTAGGAAAAGGGTGTAAGGTATTATTAGGACATTTTGAGAACATCCGTGTCGGAGGTGTCGGCCCCCTCCGAGGCTTCGTACAAAAAAAAAATACAATGATTTTTCCATTTCTCTACAAAGTGGAGTGAGATACATACATATATCATTTCCCAACTTCATGCAATCAATCATTTATTTCTATAAACATCCAGATGAGAGTTATTATATATTAGAAAGTCATTTGTGAGATCTGAGTCTTTTAGCTATTGTATCCTCTTCTCCCCTGCTGCCAGTGGGTGGAGTCGTGGCCCCTCCCGCTCCCCCATTTTCATCCTCCAGGATTGAGGAATGTTTTTTAAGAAAGGCTTCCGCCTCTGCAATTGTTTTAATTCTTACTCTCCCCCCCTCCCAGAACACTAACATTCCTTCGGGCATCGACCTTCTGAACCACACCACTTTTTTATATAATCTTTTTGATAAGAAGGAATACTTCCTTCTTATCTCTCGAATCTTTTTCGGGATCTGTTTCAGAATGGCAACTTCGCTCTGTTGATATATCTCTGTGCTCTCAGGATCTCATCCCTTGTCGACCTTCTTACAAATTTAATATGTATCTGTCTGTGTACTTCATTTATTCTGACATATGCTGAATTAATTCTATAAATCAAATCAATGTCCCCCCAAATATCTTCTTTGCTCCTTTTAGTATAGTCTGCTAACATCGTACACATTAAATCTTTTAAATTCTAAGAGCTTACTTCAGGAACATTTTGAAACCTTAAAAAGTAGGACACTCTTTCAAAATCCATCCTCGACATATGACCAGTCAGTTCCACTAACTCTTTTTTAGGGTTACTTATCTCTCCCCTCATCTCCACCGCGCCCCCCCCTCCAGTCCATCCAATTTTTGTTTATTTTCCATTAGTGCTTTTTGTGTCTCCAAAAGTTCCAATTTTGAACCAACATTGTCTTTCCGGATTTCTTTTATCTCTTTCATAATGTTCTGAAGAGTTTCCTCTATCGCTGATAGCTGCGTAGCCTCCCCCACCGTTTCTTTAGGTAGCATTGAAGTGATCGTAGGCTGTTGTGGGTGCTTCTTTGAAGCCATGATGAAAGTGTTAAGTTTTTGCCACTAATATGGCGTCTTTTGGAGAGATCCTACTTGTGAGTAAAAAGTTTTAGGCCCATAAAAATGAAGGAGTGTCAGCACATCAGAAAGAAAAATATTTCTTACAGCGAACAAAGAAACGCCATCTTTCCCGCTCCACTGGCAGTCATGGAGTGAAAGTCCAATTCAGTTATTGCAACACAGAGATACAAAGTATCAGTAGCAAAGTTAAAGTGAAAAACTTTCATTTTCATTGTTTAGAAATCGGATGGAGTTCTTCCTCTTCCCTAAGCCTGGGGAACATTTTAAAGCGCCGGTGTTTTTTTTCCTTCCGAGGAGGGGTTTACAAACTCCCCCCGCCTTCTTCTTTAGAAGCAAAGGTTGACAGCATTAATTCTTAAAACACTCACAGTCCACTCTGCAGCCAGGAGCCTTGGTGTTGCCTCCAGCCCCGGCATTCAGCCCGTCTTTAATTTGCAGCTGTTCCAGTTCTCCATCGGCGAAGGGGACGAAAGAGAAAATCCCCCCCCGGCGACTCGTTCTCCGGCGCCTGGGACGCGGCGGGGGCTATCCCCCCCCGACCGTAGGGGTGGGGGGACTCCCCGCAAGCCGTCCGTGCAGGGGGGCTCTTTAGCAAGAGCCCCCTGCCCCCGAACGCGCCGCCGGAACAACCAAGCGGCGGACGCGTCTGGGACCCGTCCGTCGCCTCCCACAAACCGGAAGGAAGTCCTGTGGTGAGACATTTTGACTAGGCAGAAATTCCCTCCCCCAGATTTGAACTTCTGGCCTCATTTCTCCCCCATCGATCCAGGCCAGGAAAAGGAATTCCAGCCCCCCTAGAACAGATTCTGCCACAATGAAAGACTGCGTGGATTAATTGGGAGAGGCGGGAGGTGGGAAGGAAAGGGGGGGGGAAGGGGGAAAAGGAGAGACCGAGAAAGAGGAGGGGCAGGACAGAGGACTCCTATTCCCTCCCCTGTTCCTCCCCCTCCCCTCCTTTGGAGCTTTGCGGGGGTCAGTATGGACACTTCCCCCCCCCCACTTAGGTCTCCTCTATGAACATCCCTGCGAGGCTGCCCCCCCCCACCTGTCAGACCATACATGCTTATTCTGGGTGGGGAAGGACGAGGACTGGGTGCATTCCTCACTTTACGCCCCCTTTTCCTGCTTATTCTGTACTGTGATGTTCCTTCTTTGGAATGAAAGTAGGGAGGGATGCAATTGAGGGCGTCATCGCTTTCTCAGCCTGCAGTTCTCAAAAGCACACCCATAGATTGGCTTCTCCTACACCAGACTGTTTTGCCCTGAAGGGATTACACGGGAATCCTCAGATCCTGCTTTCTTTCTCTTGCTATCCCTTTCTCAATAGGTTCCTTTTGAAATGCCTAGGGTTTCAAGAGTTCTAGTTTCTCTAGTGGAGGGACAAAACACTTAAACACTTTAAGGCAGACAAAGCTTTGTGAGATGCTAGCCATATTATCAATATTTAGGAGGCGAACTGCAGTGGGGACAATGGATTGGAGCAAGTTTAAGTTGGAAATGGTCAGTTGACCTTCTGAACATTGGAACTGCTCCTTAAAGAAGGTGGAGGTCAAAATCCAGCCATGGGAGACTTTTCTGAAAATGATGGTTAGCGACTTCCGGTTCCGGCTCCTGCGGTGACGAGCGAGCCTAACGCTCGCTCGCCGTTTTGTTGCTTTTTCTGCCCCCCCACGGGGGCGAGACGCCCCTTTTTGGGGGGTCTCCCGTAGGGCCGGCTCGGCAGGGACGCCCCCCCTCACGGCGGTGGGGGAGGCGACCCTTTTGCCGCGGCTTAGGTGAAGGAGAACATGCTGCGGGGGGTTCTCCCTTCGCCAACGGCTGTCGGCGCCATTCACTTTAATGAAGAGGGCTGAGCGGAAGAGATCGGATGGCTTGCCGAGGCTTCAGCTGCGAGGGAGCGTGAGTTTTAAAAAGACTTTTTCTCCTTGCTGCCAGCCAGGCTGAATGGACTGGGAGGGGGGTGTTTGTTTTCAAAAAAAACCCCTCGGACTTAAGCGGCACTTTAAAATGGCTTCTCTGGAAGAGAAAGCGGAAATCTTAAATCCGGACTGTCTCTAACAAGGGAAAGTGGTATGCGGCTACTTGCAACATTGTGTCTAGGTCTGGCTGGTTAAAATTTTTTTATTTTTCTACTCTCTCCTCTGGGCTCTGAGATGGGCGGTGGAAAGTGGCTTTTCTTTGTCCCTGCCTGACTATTTTAATTATGGAAAATTTCCAGCGTCTTTTTACAATTGGGACTCTCTCTGGATATTAATGAAGAATTTTTTTTTTTGATTTGTGGTTCCTTTCTGGATTACCTTCGTTATTATAACTATTGAGTTGGAAAATTGTCTCTCTCTTGGTTCCTGAATTTTACAACGTTCCAACCTTGATCTGAACTTTTGGCTCCCGGTTAGTCTCACCAGCCCCACCCTGAAAACGCCATTTTGGTGGCACTAACTCTAACAGTTAAGATGGCTCAAGAAACAGCACTGACAAGTTTAGAACAACGGATGGCTTCTCTTGAAACTGTTATACAAACTTTGGTTCAAGAAATTCAGGCCCAGCGGGCAGAAAACATCATTTTCAAGAAGGAGCTATTGGACACACGGAGGCAAACGCTGGAAATTACACAGAAGACTGAAGAATTGGAAGGGGGGCTGGTGGGGGTTAAGGGAGAGATTAAAAATGTTACTAAAGAGGTTGAGGAAACAAGTGGGCATGTGTCTAGGATTGATATGGAAAGAATGACATATTTTTTGAGATTTCAGAATGTTTTTGAGCAACCTGGTGAATGCCTCCCTGATCTTATGAGCACAATTTTAGCAGAATATTTACAAAAACCTAAGGATGAGATCAGGGGGGACATTGACCTAGCCTATAGAATTAACTCAGCATATGCCAGGATAAATGAAGTGCCTAGAGAGATACATGTGAAATTTGTTAGAAGGTCAACCAGAGAGGAAATCTTGAAGGCGCAGAGAGGGAACCCTTTAATTTACCAACAAAAAACGGTCACTATCTTGAAGCAGATTCCTAGAAAGATTCGAGAAGCAAGGAGGAAATTTTCCTTCTTGTCTAAAATTTTATTTGATCATGGGATTTGGTTCAAGTGGGTGACACCCGAAGGGATGCTGGTGTTCTGGGAAGGAGGAAGAGTGAGGATTAAAACAGTTGCTGAGGCGGAAGCCTTTCTTAAAAAACATTCCTCTGCCCTGGGGGAAGATCCAGGGGGGACGGAGGGGGCCTCGGCCCCGCCCGCTGGGGGCCAGGGAGGAGAAAAAGAAGATACAATAGCCAAGAGACTTAGATCGAAAAAATAACTTTGCCTTGATTTTCCTGAATAATTTTGCATAATATTTTCTGGATTTTTTGTAAATGTCTGACAGCATGGAATTGAGAATTTAGGTATATGTACTTGCTTTTACCTTGTAGTGTTATGAAAAATGCTTTTATTTGTTATTTTTTTTATTGTGTATTTTGAGGTCTCGGAAGGGCCGACGACTCTGACGTGAATGCTCTCAAAATTTCTTTGTATCCCTTACCCTACCCTATAGAAAAAATGTAAAACCAATAAAACTTTTTCAATATAAAAAAGAAAATGATGGTTAGCACATTTCATACAATTGCTGAATGAGAAAAAATATTGCTACTGTATTTTCCACCTTATAATGATTTCTCGCAAAAAAGGAATCAAATGTCGATTTAAAATCAATACACGCTACATGCAGTAATTCCCTGCCATTTTAATGTGTTTTGTTTACAAGAAAGTTGACTCGTAAATCAAAATTTGCTCCTTGGATCAGTTTCAATCGATTTCACAGCAAATTGAGATGATTTGGTAAAAGGGCAGCCCTACTTTTGGCATAGTTCTTTCCCCCTTTCCCCATGGGGCCACCAGTGCTTCACTGTGTCCCTCAATCCCTTCTGTTCATTTTGTGATGGGAGGAAACCAGCTACGCTTGGATATGGCAGCTGGAATGTCCTTGCGGTGGGAGGAACTTCTCACGGGAAGCAATGATGCTTGGATGCCATTCCCCCCCTCGCTCCCCTTTTCTTTCTCCAGGTGGGAGTGAAACAGAATATAGATGCCAGTGCTAGAAAGTCTTGACATGCTGACACCCCCCCAACCCCAGAAGAAAGATGAACCTGAAAGAAAAATAAACCTGTCAAATTATTGCTTGATTATCTCTGTTTTCAGGTGGACAAAAGTTCATTTCCTTCCACCGCCCACGTGAGGGAGTCACGTGGGCGGTTGAGGCATACGCCTGAGCCTCCACTACGGGAAGGTGGACGCGGTAGTTACCCTTCTCTCTCTCTCCCCTGCAGGAGGACGGAGGAGCCCGACGGGGGAAGAAAAGAAGCACCTTCCCAGAGGAGGACGAGAAGAGTGGGGCCCACGCAGTAGCCCTATCCAGTCCGGTCCCGGCAAGCCTTCCCGAAGAGACAGCAGCGAAAGGCCTAAAGCCTCCAGGGCGGCAGGAAGGATGAGCCTAGGGACAACCCTGGAAAGGCAGCTGCAAGTAGGGCGATGCTGGGAGGAGGAAACAGACAGAGACCCCAAGACGTTGCTGGAGAGCGGAGAATCTTTCGGAAGACCTCAAAATCCCGAAAGGATCCAGGAGGAAGGAAGGAAACATCAGTGCCCAGAATGTGAGAAATCCTTCAAAAGAAAAGACCGTCTTAGAAAGCATCTAAATATCCACTCAGGAGAGAAACCTCATAAATGCCTGGAGTGTGGAAAGAGCTTCAGTTGGAGGAGAAGCCTTGATAAACATCAAAGGATCCACACAGGAGAAAAACCTCATAAATGCCTGGAGTGTGGAAAGCGCTTCAGTCAGAGGAGCAACCTTTATACACATCAAAGGATCCACTCACGAGAGAAACCTCATGAATGCCTGGAGTGTGGAAAAAGCTGCAGTGATACCAGCAGCCTTTATAGACATCAAAGGATCCACTCAGGAGAGAAACCTCATAAATGCCCGGAGTGTGGAAAACGCTTCAGTCAGAGGAGCAACCTTTATACACATCAAAGGATCCACTCACGAGAGAAACCTCATGAATGCCTGGAGTGTGGAAAAAGCTGCAGTGATACCAGCAGCCTTTATAGACATCAAAGGATCCACTCAGGAGAGAAACCTCATAAATGCCCGGAGTGTGGAAAGAGCTTCAGTTGGAGACGCAGCCTTGATAACCATCAAAGGATCCACTCAGGAGAGAAACTTCATAAATGCCTGGAGTGTGGAAAGAGCTTCAGTCTGAGGAGTAGCCTTTATAGACATCAAAAGATCCACTCAGGAGAGAAACCTCATAAATGCCTGGAGTGTGGAAAGCGCTTCAGTCAGAGGAGCAACCTTTATACACATCAAAGGATCCACTCACGAGAGAAACCTCATGAATGCCTGGAGTGTGGAAAAAGCTGCAGTGATACCAGCAGCCTTTATAGACATCAAAGGATCCACTCAGGAGAGAAACCTCATAAATGCCCGGAGTGTGGAAAGAGCTTCAGTTGGAGAAGCAGCCTTGATAACCATCAAAGTATCCACTCAGGAGAGAAACCTCATGAATGCCTGGAGTGTGGAAAGAGCTTCAGTCGGAGTAACCATCTTTATAGACATCACAGGATCCACACGGGAGAAAAACCTCATAAATGCCTGGAGTGTGGAAAGCGCTTCAGTCGGAGTAACCATCTTTATAGACATCAAAGGATCCACTCAGGAGAGAAACCTCATAAATGCCTGGAGTGTGGAAAGCGCTTCAGTCGGAGTAACCATCTTTATAAACATCAAAGAATCCACACAGGAGAAAAACCTCATAAATGCCTGGAGTGCGGAAAGAGCTTCAATATTTTGGGAAACCTTTATAGACATCAAAGGATCCATTGGAAAGTGACACCGAATGAGTGCCTGGAGGGTCCTTAAGAAATTCTAGGACTCCCCAAACGATCCTGGAGGAAGAAGGGAAATATCAGTGCCCAGAATGTGAAAAACCTTTGAGAACAAGAAACTCCTTCTAAGCCATCTAAGAATCCACTCAGGAGAAAAACCTCATAAATGCCTGGAGTGTGGAAAGAGCTTCAGTCAAAAGGGAAAGCTTGTTAAACATCAAACAATCCACACTAGAGAAAAAAACTCTTCAAGTGCCTGGAGTGTGGAAAGAGCTATACTGAGTGTAGAGGCCTCCAACGACTCCAAATCATTCACAAGGGAGTTTGAGAGATCACAGGGTTTATCTCGGGAATTGAATTGATTTACGTATTCAATTTGACCAATTGTAAATAGACACGCTAGCAAGTTGTCTCTAGTGCAGGGGTCCCCAACCTTTTTTGCACCAGGGACCGGTTTCATTTTAAAGAAAGTTTTGCAGACCGTCTGTGTGGCTCAGCAGTCATGTGACTGGGTGGGCGTGGCCAACTTGGAAAATGTGAAACTCACTTAACAATGGTCTTGGTTAACAACCAAACTTTTGGGCTCAATTGAGGTCATAAGTTCTTTCTTTCTTTCTTTCTTTCCCTCTCTCTTTCTGTCTCTTCCTCTCTTTCTTTTTTTCTCTCTCTTTCCTTTCTGTCTCTCTTTCATTCTCTGTCTGTCTTTCTTTCTCTTTCTCTCTTTCTCTTTCCCACTTTCTTTTTCTTTCTTTCTCTCTATCTCTGTCTCTCTCTCCTTCGTCCGCCCATCTCTCACTCTATGTGTGTGTATGTGTGTGTCTGTCTCTCATCCACGCACTTAATCACTCATTCTGTGTGTCTCTTTCTCTCCCTGTCTCTTTGTGTGTCTCTGTCACTCTCTGATTCCCCCCTCCCTCCCTGCCTCTCTCTGTGACTGTGCCTCTCTCTGTCTGTCATTTACCTTACCCCCCCCCCCCGAGCCTCCTCAGCCTGGGCCGCTGCGCTCACTTGAATTAGCCTGCTTCGCCCGCCCGGGTGCCGCGCTTGATTGCTCGTTTGGTTGCTCAGGTTCCTTCCAGGAGCTGAGAAGGCTCCGTGTGTGTGTGTGCGCGGGGGGGAGTAAGGTAATCGGCACCGGTCCGCAGCCCGGGAGTTGGGGAGCCCTTCTCTAGTGCGCAAGCTCTCAGTGTCCTTACAAACAAAGAGAATTATGATATTCATGATAATTGTAATTCCAAGGAGAGGGTTGAGTAAAGAAGACATTAAGAAACGTACAGTCGAAGGTTTGGGATTCTAAGGCCACCTCTTTCACGAGAGTCTTGCATAATCTTCAACTTTACTCTTGTTTTTTTCTGATTCCAAACAAATTTATTCAGTGTTGCTTGCCATTCTGACAAAATTTTATCTTATTTAAGCACCAGTATCATCTGCAATAAAAAAATAAATCTAGGTAGAATGTTCATTTTAATTGCTGAAATTCTTCCAAGCAAAGATAATTGTAGCTTTTTCCATACTTGTAGGTCTTTCGGTATCTTTTTCCACAACACCTCATAATTATTTTGAAAAAGTTTTGTATTTGAATCTGTAATTTGTATACCTAAATACTTGACCTGGGAAGCTGTTTCAAAACCTGCCAAACTTACAAGTCTCTTTTTTTGAGTCTCTGACACATTTTTAACAATCATTTTCGTGTTTTTTGGATTAAGTCTAAAACCAGATACCATGCCAAATTCTTCTATGATTCTTTTCATCTGGATTATTGAATTCAGAGGACGTGAAAGGGTAACAACCAGATCATCCACAAATGCTCTAATTCTGTGTTCCTTTTGCCTTATAGCTATACCATTTAAGGAGTTCGAATCACGAGTTGTATTCAACAAGACTTCTAAAGTAAGAATAAACAACAATGGAGACAATGGACATCCTTGTCTTGTACCTTTTTGTATCTCAAAGTTCATAGACAAGTTTCCATTAATAATAAGTTGTGCATTTTGTTGTTGATATATTGCTCCTATCGCCTGTAAGAACCGTGTCCCCATATCCATCTTTTCCAAAGTCTTGATTAGAAAGTTCCAGTTCACTCGATCAAAGGCCTTTTCCGCATCCAAGAAAACCAGCACTGCCGAGATCTGCTTATTTTTATCCAGATAGTCAATTAAATCTACGAGTTGCCTTACATTCTCCTTCATATGTCTACCTTCGATAAATCCTGCTTGATCATGGTGAATAACCTCTTGAATAACTGGCATCAATCTGTTGGCTAGTACTTTAGCAAACATTTTGTAGTCTGTATTTATCGGTCTACAATCCTCTGGCTTCTTAGGACCATCTTTGTCTTTAGGTATTAGCGATATAAAAGCCGCCTTCCATGAGGAGGGTATTTTGCCTCCTTGCTGTATTTTGCCTCCTTGCTGTACAATAACGCTGTAAGATGTTCAATCATCTCCATTTGTAAGGTTTTATAATAAATTGCAGTCAGGCCATCAGTCCCTGGGGCCTTAGCTAATTTAAATTGCTTTATAGCTAGGCTAATCTCATCGGTAGTTATCAAACGTTCCAAATTTGCCTTTTGAAGCAGGGATATTTTAGTAATCCTTTTTCCTTCCAAATATTCATCTACGAGCTTATTTTGTATATTATCCTTTGCATATAATTTAGCATAGTAATCCACAAAAGATTTTTTAATCAGATCTTGTTGATAAACCATTTTTCCTCCATACTGAATTTTATCAATAATTCTGTTATACGTATTCTTTCTGAAGTTGTAAGCCAGCCACCTTCCAGGTTTGTTAGCATTAGCCAAAGTGTTATGTTTAGCAAATTGTAAATTAGTTGCCGTTTGTTCTGATATAAGCATTTGAAATCGATGTTTCAACAGGTTTATAGCCGTCTGAAGTACACCATCTTTGGGAGTTGCTATAATTAACTTTTCCTTGTTCTTGATTTCTTCTTCCAATTCTATTCTTTTCTTCTGTCTACTTTGTTTATGTTTAAAATTCATATGTATCAGGACCCACCGCATATAAGGTTTACTTGCATCCCAAACTGTTTCAATAGGAGTACCCTTATTCATATTGAAACGAAAAAATTCCTTCATATGTTTTTTTAAGTTCATCAACATTTTTTTCACATCTAAATAAATTTTCATTTACTCTCCATGACCTTCTTGGCCTCTTCCCTAATTCAATCTCTAACCACACCGGGCTATGGTCTGTTAATGTCCTGGGAAATATCTTTGTTTTCTTAGCTTTAGGAAGTAAATCAGATGTTATCAAAAAGAAATCAATCCTTGAAAAAGATTTATGTCTATCTGAATAAAAAGTAAAATCCAACTCATTTGGATTATGTATTCTCCAAATATCTTTGAGTTCCAAATCTTGTTGTAATTCAAAAAAGGCCTGTGGAAGTTTAATAGTGGATTTGTTCATCGTTTTTTTATCTGTCCTTGGAGAAATCACTCCATTCCAATCTCCCATAATTAAAATGCTCTTAAAATTCCAATCCAAAATTTTTGAATGAAGCATCTTGTAGAAACTGTACTATGAAGCAGCGGTACTGACACATATAGCAGAATGGTTGGGGAAAACAAAAACTGAATTGATGAACATAGAAGGTCACGACCTTGTTTCGGGATGGCATGCATACCTCTGTTATGAAGATAGGGTGGACAAGGTGTTTAATAGTCATATTTTCCGGAATGCCTTGATGAGAATATGGAAGAAGCACCGGCTTAATTCGGATTACAAGATACCGCTTTGGTTGGATCTAGCAGATACCATGTGGATTATAAATACTAAGTCATTGGTGGGGGGGGGTATATAAAGATGTGCTTTTTGCTGATGGGGATAGATGGCAGCTGAAAACTTTGGAACAACTGTTGGAAGAAGGAATTATTTTAAATTGGTTACATTATAAACAGCTACAGAAGAGATGGAAAGAAGACCAAAGAGTTGGTTTCATGGACAATGAAGAGGACTTGATTAAGCAGATAAGAGAGACTGGCCCAAAACATATTAAAAGAATATATAATGTATTGTTACAAAGGGATTCAGAAAGTGAATTGGTAAAGGATTGTATGATTAAATGGGCTCAGAATTTTGATGAACCTGTTATGTTGGAGACAAGGGAAAAAATATGGGTTCAGAACGTTAAATTTACACAGTCACAGAATTTAAGGGAGAATTTTTATAAAATGTTTTATAGATGGTATTTAGATCCTAAGAAATTGTCATGTATGTATCCGAATGTCCAACCAAAATGTTGGAGGTGTGGGTTCTTAGACGCTACCTTTTTTCATGTATGGCGGACCTGTAATAAGGTTAAAGCTTTCTGGATAAAAATATGGTGGGTTATGCAAAATGTATTTAAGAAAAGATTACAATATACTCCGCAAATGTCTCTATTGGGTAAAATGAAGGACTTATCAAAGGGGGAAATGAAATTGTTTTTGTATATGGTTACAGCAGCTAGGTTGCTGATTGCTCAGAATTGGAAAAAAGATTTTCCACCTACGATTGATCAATGGATTCAGAAGGTGGCGGGGTTTGCAGAAATGGCAAAAATCTAAGCTTTCCTAAAAGATCAGAAGCGGGAGAATTATATGCAGGATTGGTCAAAATGGATTGATTATATACAGAATAAATATCAGACTGGGAAGTATCATGTAGCTTTTAGGTAAGAGTGTCTAGACTGATAAGCTGACAGTCAAGGGGTATAATGTCAACAGAGTAAATAATATATGGATTGTTTGGAATTACTAGAGAGGTGTATGGTGGAAGTCAGGGGGGGTGGGCTGTAACGGGAGGACAGGGAGTGTTAGGGCGGAGGGGGGGAAATATATTTGTACATTTAGTTTAAAAGATGGGGACAATGGGATATGGTTACTTTATGAGGAACATATCTTGATGGGTGGGAGGGGGGTATAGTATTTGATGTATGCGATTTATATTATATGTATGGGAGGGAAAGGGGAAAAATTGGTTTGTATAAAACTTTTTCAATTAAAAAAAAAAGAAATGTAGATAATTTCCAAATAAGGAACTTTCCCAGACTAATTAATAAAGGACGTTTTCAACTGAACAGGCAAAATGTTTCAACTGGCTGAAATTGTACCTTTTCACAACCGACTTAGGTGACTCATGATGCCATTTCCCACATGAAGGTTCTCTTTCTAATGCAATGCTCATTTCAATGCTTGTGCTTAATATTATGGGATGTTACTGGCCACCTATCTGATATAACTGTAGCTGAGCAGGATGACTCCTTCCATGCGTTAAAAAAAGTCTGATTTAAATTTTTAAAAATAAGTTTTCTATATTTGCTTTAAAAATCTATTTTTATCCATTCTGATTTTTTTTGTGGAATCAACTGTTCTTTTCTACTTTTTTCTACTGTGCGGAAACAAGATTCTGTGTACTGGATTCCTTAATACTCTAATAAATTGCCTTTAAATGGGCATCCCACTTGGTGCCTAATTGAAGCAAGTGTGCCTTGCCTTGAATCTAGGACTCGTTTCGCCTTCATTATTGTGGGTGTGAAGGAGCTTCTCCCTGTCATCATTTGATATAATCTATATGGGTTTTCCAAATGTCTGTACCATGTAAGACCATCCCCAGACATCTGACACTCTTTCTCAGTTGGATTCCCTGAATGGTCCCCTTGTCTTCCAGCAGAAACCGCTACGAGGGAGACTTTTAAGGCCAAGAAAGCTCCATATTCTAAAATGGGTTAGCTGTTCAGTAATGGCCACAACGTCGTATTTGCTCTCATGCCCTAAGAGAAAATGTACTTATTATTTGAATAGCATGGATGTGCTTTACACAATACAAGGGTAATAACTTTTGTCTTAGTAGCAATAGCAGGTAAACTTACATACCGCTTTACAGCCATCTCTTAACGGATTAAAAAGACAGCATATTGTCCCCAACGATCTAGGTCCTCCTTTTGCCAACCTCGCAAGGATGGAAGGCTGAGCCGATGAGAATTGAAATGTTGAACTCCTGGCAGTCAGCAGAATCAGCCTGGGATTAGAATTAGTCTGGAAGATCCTTGTGAAGCTGAGAAGCCTCAATGTTCACCCATTATAAAGTCACCTTATTTGGGGTGCACCATAAGGAGGTTAGTCTACCCTGCAACCCCTTTGGACAGTAATGGGAGGAGCCTTTGATAGTGAGAAAGCATGGGGCCAGGAATGGGCAACTTGTAACTCAGGTCTGCTTAGTTTAGTGTCTGACCCAATACTGGCTTTGATCTTCCAAGGACAAACTGGACAGAACCAAGGCTGCTCCAGGTGCCAATATTGGAACCATTGCCTGATTTCCCGTTTCCTTTTCCCAACAATGAGGTATTAATTTCTATGGGGAAATTCACTAGCAGGAACCATTGGCAGGAGATTCTCCTCCTTAGCTCCTCTTCAACTGGAGATTATCTCCTTTTATGCAAGAATTCTGCATTCTTCTCTCCAGGAAGAAAATGCATCCATGAGGTTGGTATTTAAAAAGACACTTGAGGGAATCACATATGGAGAGTTTCTTTCTTTATTATGTCTGCAAATGAGGCGGAGAAGAAGCTGTGGGAGAAAAGAAAAGGAGACTATTTGGAGCTGAGGGTTGGACTGAGAGGTCTTTGGAGGTCTCTGAGCCCCTCCCTCCTCTCTCCCCCCAACAACAACCCTGTGAGGTGGGCTGGACCTTCCCCCCCCCCCCGTTCCTCCATCACTGGAGCCCCCATTGGCTCCCCTTCATAGGCGGCTATAAGGTCTCCCCCCCAGAAGAGCCCCCGGCCTCAATTGGGGGGAAAGAGGGGGGGGAATGACCCCCAAGATCAAAGGGAGACCTACCCGCCCATTTCCGCTGGGAACCATGACAACCAGCCACACCGCGCAGGCGCCATTTCGCTGGTTAAAGGCTGGGCGACGCCGATTGGTCGCCCTGGAGAGGAAAAGGGGGGCGATTGGCAGGAGGACTCCATTGGGGGCGGTCCCTGGAAAGGAAGTGGCGTAACTTCTGGAGAAAAACGTGAAACCGCCACTTCCGGAGAAGAAACGGGCAACGAGGGAGCTCCCTGAAGAGGCGACAGAGGAGTCCGGGAGACGCAGGTGTGGCGCAGGGGATTCTGGGAGTCGCAGTCGGGAGGGTCCTTCTGGGAGATGGGTGGAGGCTGAGGCCTAGCTGGGCGTCCAGGAAGGGAGACGGGGCGCTGGGAGGAAGGCCGGGGCCGCTCTAGCATTCCCGGGAGAAACGTGAGGGGAGGCTTCGGCCTGGGAAAGTGGGCGCAGCCGTGACCCGCCTCTCCTCCTCCCCTGCAGGAGGACGGGGGAGGGAAGGCAGGAAGCGCCGCGTGAGAGCCGGAGGAGGGCGGGCCCCGCGGAGCAGCCCCGGGAGACGGCGAGGAAAGGCCGGGAGGCTCCGGGGCTGCAGGAGGGAAGAGCCCAAGGGGAGCCCGGGAAAGGCGTCTGCCTGGAGGGCGATGCGGGGAGGGAGGCGGAGACGGGCGGAGAGCCCGAGAGGGTCCCGGAGGGCGGGGGGTCCTTCGGAAGGCCTGGGGAACAATGCCTCTTTCCCCCTTCCTGACTCAGGCTCTTTCGGTGGAGTTTCTCTGCAATCCATGTTTTCTGCTCTTCACACTTCACAGAACAATCGGTGCATTTCATGGTTTCTGTTTCCAATTTTTATCATAGCACAAAATACAAAATGTAAAGGAAAATGCAGGTAAAGGTAAAAGGTGGAGGGAGAGGGAAGGAGAGGAGAGGGCAAAGCATTCGTTTCCTCCGCTCCTTTTCATGCACTAGAATAAATAACACAACACTTCCACTTTCTACTTTCATATAATACATATCTTCCTTAGCATCAAATCTAATTGGCAAAAGCCAAAATCAAAGTATTTTTCCCATCTTAAGCGCAAAACCCAAAAGTGGTTTCAAAATAAAAACATTATTTTCTTTATTCAGTCCATTTAGCTGCCTCTGCTGACTCCGATCAGCTTTTGCAGCCATTATTGTCCATAGAGGGAATGACAGTTTGGTCCTTTGCTTATTGATGTGTCACTTGGACTCAATATTATATTTCTTTACATGACCTTTAATCAGCAATTTTTGCTTTGCTTGAACTCCTTCGTGATTTCCAAGGAATTGGAATATTCAGGTGAGCCAAGAAGCCCCTTTAGAAAGATAAAAGTCTCCCAAAGTGGAGGAAATTCAGTTCTTTTCAGCTCCACACCAAACTGGGAGGCCTGGCTTTAGAAGCAACAATCCCAAGCACTACCGTATTAGCCGGTGTATAAGACGACTTTTTGGCCCCGAAAAACATACCTCCAAGTGGGGGGGTCGTCTTATACGCCGGGTCATCCGCGAGGTCCCCTTCACGTTCCTCGTCTCCCCGGATGCCGTCCAGAGCCGCGCGGAGCCTCGCTGCTTTTCCACGCATGCCTATCTTTTGCACGTCAACCAGTCGGGGCATCTGAGGTCCATACTCAACTGGAGGGCGCCGCGTTGGGGAAGCGCCCCCCCCTACCCCGGGGCTGCCCCCTCCCTTTCCCTCGCCTCCTTCCGAGCCAATGATATTTATTCTCCATGGTGCCGCCGTTCCCTTCTCCGCATGGCCCGAGCGCCTGTTCCTTACTGCAATGGTCTCAGCAGCTTCCAGCGCGCCGCCCAACTTGCCCGCTCACGGCTCTTGCCTGCGGCTCTTCTTGCCCGCTGCTCGCCTGGACGCGGCCAGTCGAAAGCCGGGAGGGAGGCGACCCCCTTCCACGGCGCGGAGCTTTTCCACGCCTTTTTCCAGCTTTCCAGCCTCGGAGAGTCCGTAGCGGTGCGAATCTGCGCTGGAATTCTGCCGGACCCGCACGCGCCTATCTTTCCCACCGTGGAAAAGCGCCGCGTTTCTGCACGGCCCCTTATCGCTCCAGACGCCATCAGGGAAGATGGGGAGCGCGAGGGGGACCTCGCGGATGGCGTCGCTGCTGCTTCACGCGGTATTCTGTGGACACAGTGACCGGCAGACAGAGAGAGGCAGAGAGAGGGGGGGGGAGGGTGGAAGGCAATCAGAATCTGACAGACACAGAGAGAATGACAGAGAGAGACAGGAAGGGAGGGGAGAGACACAAGAGATAAGAGGGAGGGAGGAAAGAAAGGCAGGCACAGAGAGAATGACAGAAAGAGACTGGGAGGGAGAGAAGGAGGGAGAGAAAGAGCCACAGAGAGAGAGTCACACAGACACAGAGAATGGTAGAAAGAGACAGAGAGGGAGGGAGAGAGAGATAAAGAGCCACACTCAGAGAGAGAGACAGAGAGAAAGAGAAAGAAGGGAAGAAAGAAAAAGAAAGTGGGACAGAGATGAAAGAAAACTTATGACCACAATTGAGGCCAACATTTTGGTTGCTAAGCACGACCGTTGTTAAGTGAATTTCATCACATTTTCCTAGTTGGCCACGCCCACCCGGTCACATGACTGCCGAGCCACTCCCACAAAGCAGGCCACACCCACAGAACCTGTTCCAAAAATTTTGAAACCCACCCCTGGAGAGAGAGACGGATGGAGGGAAAAGAGTCTGACAGATACAAAGAGAGAGAGAGACAGAGAGGAAGGAGGGAGGGAGAAACAGGGGGAGGGAGGGAGGGAAGGAGACAAAGAGCCACAGAAACATTGTGTGTGGAAGGTGTGCGGAAGAGGGAGTAGTCTTATACAGCGAGTATATAACAAACACTATATTTTATTGGACCCGTGTCCCTCCTGGCTTGTACTGGCATCCTGGGAGGTGACACGAGGCTGGCTCCAAGAGGTTGTCAACGCTTCTTTGAGGAAGGGTTCCTTGCCTGCTTCCCTAAAAGAGGCTATGGTGAGGCCCCTCCTTAAGAAGCCCTCTTTGGATCCAGCTCTTTTAAACAACTACCGTCCAGTCTCCAACCTTCCCTTTTTGGCGAAAGTTGTTGAGAGTGTGGTGGCACAACAGTTTCCCCGTCACCTGGAGGAAGTTGAGTATCTAGACCCGCGCCAGTCCGGCTTTCAGCCCGGGCATAACACCGAGACGGCATTGGTCGCATTGGTCGATGATCTCTGGAGGGCCAGAGATGGGGGTTGTTCCTCCATCTTGGTCCTATTAGACCTCTCGACGGCTTTCGATGCCATAGACCATGGTATCCTATTGCATCGGCTGGGGGGGTTGGGGGTGGGAGGCACCGTTTTACGGTGGTTCTCCTCCTACCTCTCTGGCCGATCGCAATTTGTGTTGACAGCAGAGCAGAGGTCGACCTCGAGACCCCTCACATGTGGGGTGCCTCAGGGGTCGGTCCTCTCGCCTCTCCTGTTTAACACATATATGAAGCCGCTGGGTGAGATCACCCGTGGCTTTGGGATAGAGTACCATCTCTACGCTGATGATACTCAGCTGTATATATCTACCCCAAACCACCACAACGATGCCGTAGCGGTGATGTGCCAGTGCCTGGAAGCCGTACGGATCTGGATGGGAAGAAACGGACTCAGGCTCAACCCGACCAAGACCGAGTGGCTGTGGTTTCCGGCTGCCCGATTCAACCAGCTGATTCCATCGCTGGCCATTGGGGGCGAACATCTTGCCCCAGTGGATGGGGTGCGCAACTTGGGTGTCCTCCTGGATACCCGGCTGTCCATGGAAGATCAAGTGACAGCCGTGGCCAGGAGGTCGTTCTACCAGGTTCGCCTGGTTCGCCAGTTGCGCCCCCTATTGGATCGGGACGCCCTTCGCACAGTCACTCATGCTCTCGTGACATCCCGACTGGACTATTGTAACTCTCTCTACATGGGGCTCCCCTTGAGGTGCACTCGGAGACTTCAGTTGGTCCAGAACGCAGCCGCGCGAGCAATTATGGGAACCGCCAGGTTCACCCATGTAACACCGCTCTTGCGCGAGCTGCACTGGCTGCCTGTTGTCCTCCGGGTGTGCTTCAAGGTGTTAATTATCATCTTTAAAGCGCTCCATGGCTCGGGACCTAGCTATCTGCGGGATCGGATCCTGCCTCACACATCCTCACGGCCGATTCGCTCCCACAGAGAGGGACTTCTCCGGGTGCTGTCCACTAGACTCTGTCAGCGGGCGACGCCCAGGGGAAGGGCTCTCTCTGTGGTGGGCCCGGCCCTCTGGAACGACCTTCCCCCCGACATTAGAACAACCACGGACCTCCGCTCCTTCCGCCTAAAACTAAAAACACATCTTTTTCGCTTGGCCGGCCTAGGGTAGTCTCTTTTTAGGTTAGGGGTTTTATAAGGGATTTTAGCGCAGGGTTATTTGTTTAATTTATTTTTACCTAGTTTAGTCATTTATTTATATTTGTATTTTATTCTGTACTTTCGTTGATTTTAGTTGTTTTTAATTCCCTGTGCCCCGCCTCGAGTTCCTTTGGGGAGAGAGAGCGGGTTAGAAATAAAATTATTATTATTATTATTATTATTATTATTATTATTATTATTATTATTATTATTATTATTATTATTATTATTATCATTATCATTATTATTATTATTATTATTATTATTTTGAGTGGAAATGATGGGGGGTCGTCTTATACGCCGGCAAATACGGTAACTAAAAGGAAGAAAGAAGGGAGCTGGATGTTCTCGGGCGCCCATCTTCACCCAGCTCCCCTTCCCTGAGAACAGAAATTGAGTTGGAGGTTTGGAATACAACTCTGATGAATTGGCTGCAAATAGAGGGAAGCTTCCCCAGAGCCCAGGAGCCCCCCGGAAGGCTGACCAACCTCTTGGGTGGCATCTTCAGTCAGACAACTGAGAGTGACTGGCAGTTTAGGCTGCATGGATGAGGTCATAAAGCCATCAGAATTCCCAAGGAGATGACAGGTGCCTATCAAAACTCATCTCCTCCACCTTTTCTCCCTGCAATAATGCCAGGTAAATGTCTGTAGGGAGACAAATCACTCAAGAGCTGCCCATTTGTCACAAAAGGCAGATTGCTGGAGGTAGACTGCCCCTTTATAGGGAAGCTCTACTAAGACTCATTTACACAGCCTGGGGTCAACCTCCCATTGCATTTCCTTTGGGTTGCCATGCTGTGTTTTCTTCCGTCATCCCAATTGAGGCTCCCTCCATTCTCTCTGCCTGGGGGCTGAAGCCTCTTTCATCTAAAGGCCTCCAGAGAGAGAATGTGGGGAGACATTTTGAGGAGGCAGAAATTCCCTCCCTGAGTTTTGAACTTCCGGCCTCATTTCTCCCTCATTGATCCAGGCCAGGAAAAGGAATTCCAGCCTCCCTGGAACAGATTCTGCCACAACGAAAGACTGTGTGGATTAATTGGGGGAGGGGGGAGGAAAGAAAGGAGGTGAGAAGGGAAGGGAGGGGGGGGGGAAGGAGAGGAGAGAAAGAGGAGGGGCAGGATAGAGGACTCCTATTCCCTCCCCTGTTCCTCCTCCTCTCCTCCTTAGGAGTTTGCGGGGGTCAGTCTGGACACTTCCCTCCCCCCCCACTTAGGTCTCCCCTACAAAGAGCCCTGCGAGGCTCCCCCCCCCCCCCACCTGTCAGAGCAGCTCCACCTCAAAAAGGGCCAGGTTTGGGGGGAGGGGCGAACTAAGGCAGGAAGGGAGGCCAGGCCGGGGAGGAAGAGCCACGGAGGACTGAAGGGAACGGATGGGAAGAGCAAGAATTGGAGGGGCGGAGCCAACGGTGGGAGGAGCACAGATGCCAAGCGGCCAGGGAGCCACAGCAGTAAGAAGCGTGGGGCGGAGTCACAAAGCTGGCACGGCCAATGGGATGGTGTAGAAGGCGCCGCATGCAAATATGCCCCAGCCCTGAAGAGAAACTTTTCTTCCCAGGTTACTGAATCAGAGAAACATACGACAGCGACAGGGGAGGAGAGGAAGAGGCCCCACCCACAATTACGCAATCAGAGGAGCGACGGAAGAAAGTCGGGAGTTAGGCGACGGAAGACACCGGAAGCAGGTAGGGCGCGGGGACTGCTGGGAGTTGAAATCAGAGACGCTCTGTGGAAAAGAAAGTCCGGAGAGGGAGGACTATCAGAGGCGGAGGCTTCAGCCAGGGCCTCCCTCTGTGGGGAAGGGGACGCAGCCCTCACCCGCTTCTCTCTCTCCCTTGCAGTAGGACGGAGGAGCCCGGCGCGGGAAGGAAGGAAGCACCGCCTGAGAAGAAGAGGAGTAGGAGAAGAGCGGGGCCCGCCCAGCAGCCCTACCCAGTCCGGTCCCGGCGCGGCTTCCCCAGGAGAGAGTAGCGAAAGGCCTAGAGGCTCCGGGGTGGCAAGGAGCATGAGCCGAGGGAGAACCCGGGAAAGTCAGCTGCGAGTAGGGCGATGCTGGGAGGAGGAAAGAGACGGGGACCCCAAGACGTTCCTGAAGACCAGAGAATCTTTTGGAAGACCTCAGAATCCCGAAAGGATCCAGGAGGAACGAAGGAAATATCAGTGCCTGGAATGTGAGAAATCCTTCAAAACAAATCAACATCTTCAGATCCATCTAAGGGTCCATTCAGGAGAGAAACCTCATAAATGCCTGGAGTGTGGAAAGAGCTTCAGTCAGAGGAGCAGCCTTTATACACATCAAAGGATCCACACAGGAGAAAAACCTCACAAATGCCTGGAGTGTGGAAAGAGCTTCAATTCTAGGAGCAACCTTGATCAACATCAAAGGATCCACACAGGAGAAAAACCTCATAAATGCCTGGAGTGTGGAAAGAGCTTCAATTCTAGGAGCTACCTTTATAAACATCAATGGATCCACACCGGAGAAAAACCTCATAAATGCCTCGAATGTGGAAAGAGCTTCAATCAGAGGAGCTACCTTTATAAACATCAATGGATCCACACTGGAGAAAAACCTCATAAATGCCTGGACTGTGGAAACAGCTTCAGTCATAGGAGCAGACTTTACACACATCAAAGGATCCACACAGGAGAAAAACCTCATAAATGCCTGGAGTGTGGAAAGAGCTTCAGTCAGAGGAGCAACCTTTATACACATCAAAGGATCCACACAGGAGAAAAACCTCATAAATGCCTGGAGTGTGGAAAGAGCTTCAATCAGAGTAGCGACCTTTATAAACATCAAAGGATCCACACAGGAGAAAAACCTCATAAATGCCTGGAGTGTGGAAAGAGCTTCAGTCTTTTGGGAAACCTTTACACACATCAAAGGATCCACACAGGAGAAAAACCACATAAATGCCTGGAGTGTGGAAAGAGCTTCAATTTTTTGGGAAACCTTTATAGACATCAAAGGATCCACACAGGAGAAAAACCTCATAAATGCCTGGAGTGTGGAAAGAGCTTCAGTCAGAGGAGCAACCTTTACACACATCAAAGGATCCACACAGGAGAAAAACCTCATAAATGCCTGGAGTGTGGAAAGAGCTTCAATCAGAGTAGCGACCTTTATAAACATCAAAGGATCCACACAGGAGAAAAACCTCATAAATGCCTGGAGTGTGGAAAGAGCTTCAGTCTTTTGGGAAACCTTTACACACATCAAAGGATCCACACAGGAGAAAAACCTCATAAATTCCTGGAGTGTGGAAAGAGCTTCAGTGAGAGGAGCAGCCTTTATATACATCAAAGCATCCACACAGGAGAAAAAGATCATCAATGCCTGGAGTGTGGAAAGAGCTTCAGTCGGAGGAGCAGCCTTTATTCACATCAAAGCATCCACACAGGAGAAAAACCTCATCAATGCCTGGAGTGTGGAAAGAGCTTCAGTCAGAAGAGCACCCTTTGTGCACATCAAAGGATCCACACAGGAGAAAAACCTCATAAATGCCTAGAGTGTGGAAAGAGCTTCAGTCAGAAGAGCACCCTTTATGCACATCAAAGGATCCACACAGGAGAAAAACCTCATAATTGCCTGGAGTGTGGAAAGAGCTTCAGTGAGAGGAGCAGCCTTTATAGACATCAAAGGATCCACACAGGAGAAAAACCTCATAAATGCCTGGAGTGCGGAAAGAGCTTCAATGTTTTGGGAAACCTTTATACACATCAAAGGATCCATTGGAAAGTGACACCGAATGAGTGCCTGGAGGGTCCTTCAGAAATTCCAGGAGTCTCCAAACGATCCTGGAGAAAGAAGGGAAATATCAGTGCCCAGAATGTGAAAAACCTTTGAGAACAAGAAACTCCTTCTAAGCCATCTAAGAATCCACTCAGGAGAAAAAGCTCATAAATGCCTGGAGTGTGGAAAGAGCTTCAGTCAAAAGGGAAAGCTTGTTAAACATCAAACAATCCACACTAGAGAAAAAACCTCTGCAAATGCCTGGAGTGTGGAAAGAGCTATACTGAGTGTAGAGGCCTCCAACGACTCCAAATCATTCACAAGGGAGTTTGAGAGATCACAGGGTTTATCTCAGGAATTGAATTGATTTACGTATTCAATTTGACCAATTGTAAATAGACACGCTAGCAAGTTGTCTCTAGTGCAGGGGTCCCCAACCTTTTTTGCACCAGGGACCGGTTTCATTTTAAAGAAAATTTTGCGGACCGTCTGTGTGGCTAAGCAGTCATGTGACTGGGTGGGCGTGGCCAACTTGGAAAATGTGGAACTCACTTAACAATGGTCTTGGTTAACAACCAAATTTTGGGCTCAATTGTGGTCATAACTTCATTCTTTCTTTCTTTGTCTCTCTCTCTCTCTCTTTTTCTTTCTCTTTCTCTTTCTTTCTCTCTCTTTCTTTCCCTTTTTCTTTCTCTCTTTCTCTCTTTCTCTTTCTTTCCCTCCTTCTCTGTTTATTTCTTTCTCTTTCTTTCCCTCTCTCTCTCTTTGTCTCTTTTTCTTTCTCTTTTTATCTTTCTGTATCTCCCACTTTCTTTTTCTTTCTTTCTCTCTCTCTCTATCTCTGTGTCTCTCTCCTTCGTCCACCCATTTGTCACTCTATGTTTGTTTATGTTTCTGTCTGTCTCGCATTCACTCACTGAATCACTCATTCTGTGTCTCTCTTTCTCTTCCCGTTTCTGTGTGTGTGTCTGTCACTCTGATTCCCCCCTCCCTCCCTGTCTCTCTCTGTGTCTGTGCCTCTCTCTGTCTGTCCTCGTCGCCCTCCCCCCCCGCAGAGCCTCCTCAGCCCGGGCCGCCTTGCTCACTCGCCTTAGCCTGCTTTGCCCTCCCATGCACCGCACTTGATTGCTCGTTTGCTCGCTCAGGTTCCTTCCAGGAGCTGAGAAGGCTCCGTGTGTGTGTGCGCAGGGGCGGGAGGAAGGGAATCGGCGGCCAGTAGGGAGGGGCGGGGGCGCCCAGGAGTCCCACCATCAACGAAGGTGGAAGAAGAGCCGCACTCCAATGGCGCGAACAGCCGCACCTGCGTTCTCCCGCATACTCTGCCCAGGGGGCTGCCCCCTCCGCCCTTCTCCGGCCCTGCGGCCCAGTTCCTACCAAGTCACGGACCGCCACCAATCCGCGGCCTGGGAGTTGGGGACCCCTGCTCTAGTGCACAAGCTCTCAGTGTCCTTACAAACAAAGAGAATTATGATATTCATGATAATTGTAATTCCAATCAGAGAGGATTGAGTAAATAAGACATTAAGAAATGTAGATCATTTCCAAATAAGGAACTTTCCCAGACTAATTAATAAAGGACTTTTTCAATTGAACAGGCAAAATGTTTCAACTGGCTGAAATTGTAACTTTTCACAACCGACTTAGGTGACTCATGATGCCATTTCCCACATGAAGGTTCTCTTTCAAATGAAATGCTCATTTCAATGCTTGTGCTTAATATTATGGGATGTTACTGTCCACCTATCTGATATAACTGTAGCTGAGCAGGATGACTCCTTCCATGCGTTAAAAAAACTCCGTTTTAAATTTTTAAAAATAGACTTCCTGTTCCGGCTTCTGGCGGCGATGGATGAACCTTGGGGTTCGTCCGCCGTTTTGCTCTTTTTTCTGCCCGTAACGGGGCGGGGTGCCCCCCTTTTTTTTCTGGGGGGGACTCTCCGTAGGACTGGCTTGCCTGGACTGGTTCTGCCGGCGGCAGCTGGGGAACAGTCCTTGTCTTCGGTGCAGGTGGAAGAAGACATGCTGCGGGGGGCTTGGTTCCCTTCGCCAACAGAGGACGGCGACAGATAATGGATTCGGAGAGAACGGAGCGCTCGAGTCGGATGGCTTTGCCGGGGCTTGAGATGCGAGGCGGAGAGTAAGTGACTTTAAAACTTTTTTTGCTGGCGTCTTGGACTGAGAGAGACATGGAGGGGATGTTTGTTAAACCCCCCCTCGGATTTATAACAGCGGCGTTTAGAAATGGCTCCTCGTTGCGAGGAAGCGGATATTTCTCATCCGGACTTTTGCGAAATAAGTGAAAGTGCTTCGCGGCTTGTTTCTACACAATGTATCTAAGTCCGGCTTTATTGAAACAATTTCTTTTTTCACTCTCTCCTGCTGGCTGCCTGGCTGGGCGGTGGAAGATGGCTCCTCTTTGTTCCTGAATGACTATTTCTTTATGGAAAATCACCAACATTTCTTTGTAATTTGGACTGTCTCTCTTTATTAATGGAAATTTTTTTTGGAATAATTGGTTCCTTCCCTGGAACACCTTCTCTTTTTTAACAATTGACTGTGGAAAGTGTTTCTCTTCTGGGCTCTACAACTTGTTACAACTCTGAGCTGAACTTTTTTCTCCTGACTTGCTCCAGTGGCCGCACCCAAAAAACGGCATCTTAGTGGCACTGATTATAATAGCTCATCATGGCTTCAAAAAAGCAACCAGAGAATTCGAGATTGCAACAAAGAATGACGGCGATGGAGGAAGCATTAAACTCCTTGGTGCTGGAAATTAAGGCGATGAGGAAAGACCAGTGTAGCTCTAAGCTTGAACTTTTGGAAACACAGAAAAGATTGATGGAGAACACACAGAAGACCGAGGAGCTGGAAGTGGAGTTGGCTGGGGCAAAGGGAGAACTTAAAAATGTCAACACTGAAATTGGAGATTTGTCTGGTCATATGTCTAGGATGGATTTTGAAAGAATGTCATATTTTTTAAGATTTCAGAACATTTTGGAGGAAACTGGTGAATGCCTTCCTGATCTCATGAGTACAATTTTAGCAGACTATTTACACAAACCTAAAGAGGAGATCAGGGGGGATATTGACCTAGTCTATAGAATTAACTCAACATATGCCAGGTTAAATGAAGTACCCAGAGAGATACATATTAAATTTGTTAGAAGGTCGACCAGGGAGGGAATTCTGAAAGCGCAGAGAGACGGGCCTTTAATTTACCAACAAAAGGAAGTCGCCATCTTGAAGCAGATCCCAAAAAAGATTAGAGAGATGAGGAGAAAGTATTCCTTCTTATCTAAAAAATTGTTTAACCACGGGATTTGGTTTAAGTGGGCGATGCCAGAAGGGATGTTGGTGTTCCGGGAAGGAGGAAGAGTAAGGATTAAAACAGTTGCCGAGGCGGAAGCCTTTCTTAAAAAACATTCCTCTATACTGGGGGAAGATTCAGGAGGGGCAGAGGGGGAAGATTCAGGAGGGGCAGAGGGGGCCACGGTCCCGCCCACTGGGGGCCAGGGAGGAGAACAAGAAGACACAATTGCCAAGAGACTTAGATCTAAAAAATGACTTTGCTTTTTATTAACATAGTATAATTCTTAGTCTGGATGTTTGTACACGATTGCCAGCATATAATTTAGAATGTATGATTTATGCATTTATCTTCACCTTGTTGTATTAATGAACAATGTATTACCAATGTCTTACCACGCAGCCCGGAGGGGCCAACGACTTCGACGTGAAAGTTCTCAAAAAAAATTTTGTATCACCTTACCCTACCCTATCCCAAAAATTTGTAAAACCAATAAAACTTTTGCAATATAAATTTTTAAAAATAAGTTTTCTTTATTTGTTTTAAAAATCTATTTTTATCCATTCTGATTTTTTTCGTGGAATCAACTGTTCTTTTCTACTTTTTTCTACTGTGCGGAAACCAGATTCTGTGTCCTGGATTCCTTAATACTCTAATAAATTGCCTTTAAATGGGCATCCCACTTGGTGCCTAATTGAAGCAAGCGTGCCTTGCCTTGAATCTAGGACTTGGTTCGCCTTCATTGTTGTGGGTGTGAAGGAGCTTCTCCCTGTCATTATTTGATATAATCTATTTGAAGATTATGAAGCTGAGAAGCCTCAATGTTCACCCCTTATAAAGTCACCTTATTTGGGGTGCACCATAAGGAGGTTAGTCCACCCTGCAACCCCTTTGGACAGTAATGGGAGGAGCCTTTGATAGTGAGAAAGCATGGGGCCAGGAATGGGCAACTTTTAACTCAGGTCTGCTTAGTTTAGTGTCTGACCCAATACTGGACAGAACCAAGGCTGCTCCAGGTGCCAATATTGGAACCATTGCCTGATTTCCCGTTTCCTTTTCCCAACAATGAGGGATTAATTTCTATGGGGAAATTCACTAGCAGGAACCATTGGCAGGAGATTCTCCTCCTTAGCTCCTCTTCAACTGGAGATTGTCTCCTTTTGTGCAAGAATTCTGCATTCTTCTCTCCAGGAAGGAAATGCATCCGTGAGGTTGGTATTTTAAAAGACACTTGAGGGAATCACATATGGAGAGTTTCTTTCTTTCTTTATTATGTCTGCAAATGAGGCGGAGAAGAAGCTGTGGGAGAAAAGAAAAGGAGACTATTTGGAGCTGAGGGTTGGACTGAGGGGTCTTTGGAGGTCTCTGAGCCCCTCCCTCCTCTCTTCCCCCAACAACAACCCTGTGAGGTGGGCTGGAACTTCCCGCTCCCCCCCCCCCCCGTTCCTCCATCACTGGAGCCCCCACTGGCTCCCCTTCATAGGCGGCTCTAAGGTCTCCCCCCCAGAAGAGCCCCCGGCCTCAATTGGGGGGAAAGAGGGGGGGGAGTGACCCCCAAGATCAAAGTGAGCCCTACCCGCCCATTTCCGCTGGGAACCATGACAACCAGCCGCACCGCGCAGGCGCCATTTCGCTGGTTAAAGGCTGGGCGACGCCGATTGGTCGCCCTGGAGAGGAAGAGGGGGGCGATTGGCAGGACGACTCCCTTGGGGGCGGTCCCTGGAAAGGAAGTGGCGTAACTTCTGGAGAAAAACGTGAAGCCCCCACTTCCGGAGAAGAAACGGGCAACGAGGGAGCTCCCTGAAGAGGCGACAGAGGAGTCCGGGAGACGCAGGTGTGGCGCAGGGGACGCTGGGAGTCGCAGTCGGGAGGGTCCTTCTGGGAGATGGGTGGAGGCTGAGGCCTAGCTGGGCGTCCAGGAAGGGAGACGGGGCGCTGGGAGGGAGGCCGGGGCCGTTCCAGCATTCCCGGGAGAAACGTGAGGGGAGGCTTCGGCCTGGGAAAGTGGGCGCAGCCGTGACCCGCCTCTCCTCCTCCCCTGCAGGAGGACGGGGGAGGGAAGGCAGGAAGCGCCGCGTGAGAGCCGGAGGAGGGCGGGCCCCGCGGAGCAGCCCCGGGAGACGGCGAGGAAAGGCCGGGAGGCTCCGGGGCTGCAGGAGGGAAGAGCCCAAGGGGAGCCCGGGAAAGGCGTCTGCCTGGAGGGCGATGCGGGGAGGGAGGCGGAGACGGGCGGAGAGCCCGAGAGGGTCCCGGAGGGCGGGGGGTCCTTCGGAAGGCCTGGGGAACAATGCCTCTTTCCCCCTTCCTGACTCAGGCTCTTTCGGTGGAGTTTCTCTGCAATCCATGTTTTCTGCTCTTCACACTTCACAGAACAATCGGTGCATTTCATGGTTTCTGTTTCCAATTTTTATCATAGCACAAAATACAAAATAATAAAGGAAAATGCAGGTAAAGGTAAAAGGTGGAGGGAGAGGGAAGGAGAGGAGAGGGCAAAGCATTCGTTTCCTCCGCTCCTTTTGATGCACTAGAATAAATAACACAACACTTCCACTTTCTACTTTCATATAATACATATCTTCCTTAGCATCAAATCTAATTGGCAAAAGCCAAAATCAAAGTATTTTTCCCATCTTAAGCGCAAAACCCAAAAGTGGTTTCAAAATAAAAACATTATTTTCTTTATTCAGTCCATTTAGCTGCCTCTGCTGACTCCGATCAGCTTTTGCAGCCATTATTGTCCATAGAGGGAATGACAGTTTGGTCCTTTGCTTATTGATGTGTCACTTGGACTCAATATTATATTTCTTTACATGACCTTTAATCAGCAATTTTTGCTTTGCTTGAACTCCTTCGTGATTTCCAAGGAATTGGAATGTTCATGTGAGCCAAGAAGCCCCTTTAGAAAGATAAAAGTCTCCCAAAGTGGAGGAAATTCACCTCTTCTCAGCTCCACACCACACTGGGAGGCCTGGCTTTAGAAGCAACAATCCCAAGCACTAACTAAAAGGAAGAAGGAAGGGAGCACATCTTCACCCAGCTCCCCTTCCCTGAGAACAGAAATTGAGTTGTTGCTTTCGAATCCAACTCTGATGAATTGGCTGCAAATAGAGGGAAGGTTCCCCAGAGCCCAGGAGCCCCTCGGAAGGCTGACCAACCTCTTGGGTGGCATCTTCAGTCAGACAACTGAGAGTGACTGGCAGTTTAGGCTGCATGGATGAGGTCATAAAGCCATCAGAATTCCCAAGGAGATGACAGGTGCCTATCAAAACTCATCTCCTCCACCTTTTCTCCCTGCAATAATGCCAGGCAAATCTCTGTAGGGAGACAAATCACTCAAGAGCTGCCCATTTGTCACAAAAGGCAGATTGCTGGAGGTAGACTGCCCCTTTATAGGGAAGCTCCACTAAGACTCATTTATACAGCCTGGGATCAACCTCCCATTGCATTCCCTTGGGTTGCCATGCTGTGTTTTCTTCCATCATCCCAATTGAGGCTCCCTCCATTCTTTCTGCCTGGGGGCTGAAGCCTCTTTCACCCAAAGGCCTCCCTGGAACAGATTCTGCCACAACGAAAGACTGTGTGCATTAATTGGGGGAGGGGGGAGGAAAGAAAGGAGGTGAGAAGGGAAGGGAGGGGGTGGAGGGGGAAGGGGGGGAAGGAGAGGGGAGAGAAAGAGGAGGGGCAGGACAGAGGACTCCTATTCCCTCCCCCGTTCCTCCTCCTCTCCTCCTTAGGAGTTTGCGGGGGTCAGTCTGGACACTTCCCCCCCCCCCACTTAGGTCTCCCCTACAAAGAGCCCTGCGAGGCTCCCCCCCCCACCTGTCAGAGCAGCTCCACCTCAAAAAGGGCCAGGTTTGGGGGAAGGGGCGAACTGAGGCAGGAAGGGAGGCCAGGCCGGGGAGGAAGAGCCACGGAGGACTGAAGGGAACGGATGGGAAGAGCAAGAATTGGAGGGGCGGAGCCAACGGGGGAGGAGCACAGAAGCCAAGCGGCCAGGGAGCCACAGCAGGAAGAAGCGAGGGGCGGAGTTACAAAGCTGGCACGGCCAATGGGATGGTGTAGAAGGCGCCGCATGCAAATGTGCCCCGGCCCTGAAGAGAAAGTTTTCTTCCCAGGTTACTCAATCGGAGAAGCATACGACAGCGACAGGGGAGGAGAGGAAGAGGCCCTACCCACAATTACGCAATCAGAGGAGCGACGGAAGAAAGTCGGGAGTTAGGCGACGGAAGACCCGGAAGCAGGTATGGCGCGGGGACTGCTGGGAGTTGAAATCAGAGACGCTCTGTGGAAAAGAAAGTCCGGAGAGGGAGGACCATGAGAGGCAGAGGCTTCAGCCAGGTCCTCCCTTTGTGGGGAAGGGGACGCAGCCCTCATCCGCTTCTCTCTCTCCCTTGCAGGAGGACGGAGGAGCCCGGCGCGGAAAGGAAGGAAGCACCGCCTGAGAAGAAGAGGAGTAGGAGAAGAGCGGGGCCCGCCCAGCAGCCCTACCCCTCTAGGCGAAAGGCCTAGAGGCTCCGGGGCGGCAGGGAGCATGAGCCGAGGGAGAACCCGGGAAAGGCGGCTGCGAATAGGACGATGCTGGGAGGAGGAAAGAGACGGGGACCCCAAGACGTTCCTGAAGCCCGGAGAATCTTTTGGAAGACCACAGAATCCCGAAAGGTTCCAGGAGGAACGAAGGAAATATCAGTGCCTCGAATGTGAGAAATCCTTCAAAACAAATCAACAACTTCAGATCCATCTAAGGGTCCATTCAGGAGAGAAACCTCATGAGTGCCTGGAGTGTGGAAAGAGCTTCAGTCAGAGGGGCCACCTTTATACACATCAAAGGATCCATTCAGGAGAGAAACCTCATACATGCATGGAATGCATGCCTCATACATGCATTCTGGACTAGCTGAAGCCTTCGGGTGCACCTCAAGGGGAGTCCCATGTAGAGAGAGTTGCAATAGTCCAGCCGGGATGTCACGAGGGCATGAGTGACTGTGCAAAGGGCACCCCGATCCAATAGTGGACGCAACTGGCGGACCAGGCGAACCTGATAAAGCACCCTCCTGGCCACGGCTGTCACTTGATCTTCCATGGACAGCCGGGCATCAAGGAGGACGCCCAAGTTGCGTGCCCCATCCACAGGGGTAAGGTGATCGTCCCCTATGGCCAGTGATGGAGTCAACTGGTTGTACCGGGATGCCGGAAACCACAGCCACTCGGTCTTAGACGGGTTGAGTCTGAGTCTGTTACTTCCCATCCAGGCCCGCACGGCTTCCAGGCACTGACACATCACCGCTACGGCATCGTTGGGGTGGTTTGGGGTAGATATATACAGCTGCGTGTCGTCAGCGTAGAGGTGGTACTCTACCCCAAAACCACGGATGATCTCACCCAGCGGCTTCATATATGTGTTGAACAGGAGTGGCGAAAGGACCGACCCCTGAGGCACCCCACAAGTGAGGGGCCTAGAGGTCGACCTCTGCCCTCCTGTCAACACAAATTGCGACGGACCGGAGAGGTAGGAGGAGAACCACCGTAAAACGGTGACTCCCACCCCCAACTCCTCCAGCTGATGCAATAAGATACCATGGTCAATGGTATCAAAAGCCGCTGACAGGTCTAATAGGACCAGGATGGAGGAACAACCCCCATCTCTGGCCCTCCAGAGATCATCTACCAACGTGACCAATGCCGTCTCGGTGCTGTGCCCGGCCCGGAAGCTGGACTGGTGCGGGTCTAGATAATCAACTTCCTCCAAGTGACGGGGAAACTGTTGTGCCACCACACTCTCAACAACCTTCGCCAGGAAGGTAAGGTTGGAGACGTGACGATAGTTAGTTAATAAAACTGGATCCAGAGAGGGCTTCTTCAGGAGGAGCCTCACCATGGCTTCTTTAAGAGAGGCAGGCAAGAAACCCTCACTCAGAGAAGCGTTGACAACCTCTTGGACCCAACCTCGTGTCACCTCCCAGGATGCCAGTACAAACTAGGAAGGACACGGGTCCAATAAACATGTGGTGGCTCACAGTCGCCCACGTAACCTGTCCATATCCTCGGAAGTAACAGAGTCAAACTCCTCCCAACCAAGGCCCGCCTCGTGCAATTCCACTGGGCCATCAATGGAGACTAGCTCGTTCTGGATCTGAGCGATTTTCTCCTGCAGATAAATCACAAATTCCTCTGCTCTACTCTGTAATGGGGCTTCCCGCACCCTCTGTTGTAAGAGGGAGCGGGTCACCCTAAACAGGGCGGCAGGGCGGTTATCTGCGGATGCTATGAGAGAGGCACAATGATGGCGTTTGGCCACTCTCAGTGCCACAATGTAAGTCCGTAAATGGGCTCTTACCTGTGTCCGGTCAGATTCAGATCGAGTAGACCTCCATCTCCTCTCTAGGCATCTCTTGTGGCGTTTCATCACCCTTAGCTCCTCAGTAAACCAAGGGGCTAGGGTGGTTCGCCGCCGCAAGAGAGGCCGCAAGGGCGCGACCCGATCCAAGGCTCCCGTGGTCGCAATATTCCATGCGGCCACGAGGTCCTCCATCGGGGCGCGGGTCAGGGATACAGGAAGTGGCCCAAGTGCCGTCTGGAACCTGTCCGGGTCCATCAGGCGCCTGGGGCGGAACCAGATAGGTGACCAGATAGGTGATGGGGTGTAGCGATTGGAAAGTCAAGCTGGAGAAGTGAGTGGTCTGACCATGACAGGGGTGTGATGACTATATCCCCTATACCCAGATCACTCTTCCACTGGCCAGAGACAAAGATTAGATCCGGCGTATGTCTACCCTCGTGAGTGGGGCCCTGAATTACTTGGGTCAGGTCCATGGCCGTCATGGAAGCCATGAACTCCCGAGCTGCCTCCGATGATTCGCCCACCGATGGCAGATTAAAGTCCCCCATGACTATCAGTCTGGGGGTCTCAACTGCCATCGTAGCGATCACCTCGAGGAGCTCGGGCAGGGCTGCTGCTACATAGCGGGGAGCCAGGTATACAACCAGCAAGCCCAACTGCCTCCCTAGGCCCCACTTCACACAGAGGGACTCACAGCCGGTGGTCTGTGGCACAGTGGTCTCTCTCGGCTCAAGACCTTCCCTGACAATAACCGCTACACCTCCACCCCTGCCTAGGGCCCGTGGCTGATGAAAAGCACGGTAACCTGGTGGGCACATTTCTACGAGGGGAAGTCCACCCTCGTGGCCCAATCAGGTCTCCGCTATTCCTACCAGGTCCGGCTCCCCCTCCGACACAAGGTCGTAAATGTGGGGGGCTTTGTTGACCACGGACCTGGCATTACAAAACATCAGCCTCGAGCCCTGGCTCTGTAATCCCTGACCACCTAGCCTGCGGGGGTTGTGGCATCTGACCGCTTGCAAGCAACGGTCTTGTGCCCCCAACCGGGAAGAAAAAACCTGTCTCCCATCGCACCTGCCCCTCCCTACGACCGTCTTGATAGAGAAACCCTTGATGGAAACGACTTGTGGGTCCCCCCTCTTAATAGACCTTTCTGCTTCCTTCTCCACTCCGTTCACTGACCTAATAACATTCCCACCCCCAGTCTGACTCACCCCACCCTCCACCCTAAAAACCCCTAAAACCCGAATCAGACTCCTAACTAAAAAGCCCCTACACCTGCGTTTCGCCCACCTCTCTTGATTACATAATCCCTCATCAAGGTGGGCCCTCGTTAGAGCGGAGGGCCATACCTGCGAGTAAGGGGATTCTCGCAGTCGAATCAGGTCTGCTCTAGAGTACATAGATATGGAATAGATGTAAAATATATACTATAAATATATACAAATAAATATAAATATAGAATATAAAATGGGTCGCGGAATACTTAAGTGGGCACCCTGGCTGCTAGTATTAATAATAATAATAATAATAATAATAATAATCTTTATTGTCATTGTAAAAATTACAATGAAATTGGTTTTAACTTCACTGGTGCAAAATTATAACAGAAACAAAAAAGAGAGAAAAGAAAAAAGAAAAAACTAGCATGTGCATGGAGTGATTGCGGTTGAATTTAAAAGTCTCACAGCCCATGGATAGAAGCTACCTTTAAACCTGTTCGTTTGGCTGGCTATACTTTGATATCTTCTGCGTGATGGTAGAAGGGCAAAGAGATACCAACCAGGGTGTGAATCATCTTTTATTATACAAAGATGTTAAATAAATATTAAATAGATGTTAAAATATAAATATAATAAGTATAATACAGTTCATAAGAAGTTTAAAAATCCAGTGGAGAATGTTATGTTATCTGGCTCAGAAAGTTCTTAGAAATAATATTAGATAGTTATAAATAATTCTGGAGGTAGTTCTTAAAATAATTCTGGAGATAGTTCTTAAAATAAATAGTTCTGGAGATAGTTTTTACAATAGTTCTTGGAGACGAAGTGTATCGATGATTTGCGGCCTGAACCCAACTATTCAGGCTCTGTCCATAAGATGCTAAATACAGTAGGTAGGTAGGTGGCAGCTATAGGGATAGAGAGAGAGGGAGAAATGCGATAGGTAGGTAGGTAGATTGGTAGGTAGAGGGATAGAGAGGAAGACTGAGAAATAGAGTCGGTAGGTTAGGTAGGTAGGTAGATAGAAGGATAGAGCGGGAGAGGGAGAAGTACATTAGGTATGTAGGTTGGAGTTAAATGGTGGTTGTGTGTACGTGATTGTGTGTGCAGGTTTAGATGTACATACAGATTGGTTGTACATTTAACCAGACTGGGCCACAGCAACGATTGGCCGGAAACGGCTACTATTCTAATAAGTTGCCTTTAAAATGACATCCCACTTGATGCCTAATTGGAGCAAGTGTGCAGTGGCGGAATCTTGGACTAACTGGCCTTTATTGTGGGTGTGAAAGTTTCTCCCCGTCATTGTTTGATATAATCTATATGGGTTTTGCAAACGTCCGTACCATGTAAGACCATCCCCAGACATCTGACACTCTTTCTCAGTTGGATTCCCTGAATGGTCCCCTTGTCTTCCAGCAGAAACCGCTACGAGGGACTCTCTTAAGGCCAAGAAAGCTCCATATTCTAAAATGGGTTAGCTGTTCAGTAATGGCAACAACGTCGTATTTGCTCTCATGCCCTAAGAGAAAATGTACTGTATTATTTGAATAGCATGGATGTGCTTTACACAATACAAGGGTAATAACTTTTGTCTTAGTAGCAATAGCAGGTAAACTTACAAACCGCTTTACAGCCCTCTCTTAACGGGTTAAAAAGACAGCATATTGTCCCCAACGATCTAGGTCCTCCTTTTGCCAACCTCGCAAGGATGGAAGGCTGAGCCGATGAGAATTGAAATGTTGAACTCCTGGCAGTCAGCAGAATCAGCCTGGGATTAGAATTAGTCTGGAAGATCCTTGTGAAGCTGAGAAGCCTCAATGTTCACCCATTATAAAGTCACCTTATTTGGGGTGCACCATAAGGAGGTTAGTCTACCCTGCAACCTCTTTGGACAGTAATGGGAGGAGCCTTTGATAGTGAGAAAGCATGGGACCAGGAATGGGCAACTTGTAACTCAGGTCTGCTTAGTTTAGTGTCTGACCCAATACTGGCTTTGATCTTCCAAGGACAAACTGGACAGAACCAAGGCTGCTCCAGGTGCCAATATTGGAACCATTGCCTGATTTCCCGTTTCCTTTTCCCAACAATGAGGGATTAATTTCTATGGGGAAATTCACTAGCAGGAACCATTGGCAGGAGATTCTCCTCCTTAGCTCCTCTTCAACTGGAGATTATCTCCTTTTATGCAAGAATTCTGCTTTCTTCTCTCCAGGAAGAAAATGCATCCATGAGGTTGGTATTTAAAAAGACACTTGAGGGAGTCACATATGGAGAGTTTATTTCTTTCTTTATTATGTCTGCAAATGAGGCGGAGAAGAAGCTGTGGGAGAAAAGAAAAGGAGACTATTTGGAGCTGAGGGTTGGACTGAGGGGTCTTTGGAGGTCTCTGAGCCCCTCCCTCCTCTCTCCCCCCCCCAACAACAACCCTGTGAGGTGGGCTGGACCGAAAGAGCGTCCCTTCCTTTCTCCCCCCTTCCTCCATCGCTGGAGCCCCCACTGGCTCCCCTTCATAGGCGGCTCTAAGGTCTCCGCCCCAGAAGAGCCCCCGGCCTCAATTGGGGGGAAAGAGGGGGGGGGAGAATGACCCCTAAGATCAAAGGGAGCCTCCGCCTCCACCTCCCCTGGGAACCATGACAACCAGCAACACCGCGCAGGCGCCATTTCGCTGGTTAAAGGCTGGAGGACGCCGATTGGTCGCTCGGGAGAGGAAGAGGGCGGCGATTGGCAGGAGGACTCCTTTGGGGGCGGTTCCTCCAAAAAAAACGGCGCAACCTCTGCAGATAAAAAGGGCGTGAAACCGCCACTTCCGGAGAAGAAACGGGCAACGAGGGAGCTCCCTGAAGAGGCGACAGAGGAGTCCGGTTGACGCAGGTTTGTCGCAGGGGACGCTGGGAGTCGCAGTCGGGAAGGGCTTTCTGGGAGATGAGGGGAGGCTGAGGCCTAGCTGGGCGTCCAGGAAGGGAGACGGGGCGCTGGGAGGGAGGCCGGGGCCGCTCTAGCATTCCCAGAAGAAACGTGAGGGGAGGCTTCGGCCTGGGAAAGTGGGCGCAGCCGTAACCCGCCTCTCCTCCTCCCGTGCAGGAGGACGGGGGAGGGAAGGCAGGAAGCGCCGCGTGAGAGCCGGAGGAGGGCGGGCCCCATTGGCGGTGCGCGCTCCGTGACTCCGCCCCTCGGACGCTCCCCGCAGGGCTTCTGTGCTCCTCCCCCTTTTGGCTCCACCCACCGCTTCTTGCTCCTCCCATCCGCCCCCTTCCCCCCTCCGCGGCTCTTCCTGTGCGGCCTGTCCCCCTTCCTGCCTTAGTTCGCCTCTCGCCTCCAACCTGGCCCCTCTGCGAGGCGGGGCTGCTCTGATGGGCGGGTGGGCAGCCTTCCCTCCGCAGGCCTACCTCGCAGGGCTGTTCGCAGGGGAGACCCAGTTGGGGGGGGGAGTGCAGACTGGCCCCCCCAAACTGGTTCCTGCCCCTCCCCTCCTTAGGCGCTTTGCGGGAGTCAGTCTGCACTCCCCCCCCCCCACTGGGTCTCCCCTGCTTTTAATGATTGATCCTTTTAAATCAAGTCCTGATCTCCAAACTCTTTCACCAAGTTTAGCATGGAAATTGATTCCCTGAATTTGAGAGGCTTTGAGAGGAGCAAAGGGGCTTCCTTGTCCATCTGATAATACAGACCATCAAATGATTCAAGCCAAGCAAAAACATTTATTCAGCATGGGGTGTCAAATGGTATATAGACTCAGGATCACGAAAGAAGCGATGCAAGGATAAAATACACTGCTGGTGAAGGTTAAAGAACAGAAGGCGTTGATCCTAGAACAACATTCCACTAGGGACAAATGTATGGGCTACTTTAGTCTTTCCCAGCTGGGTTGGAGGGTTTCTTGAATGTTGCAGATGTATTGAAAGACAGAACACTCTGTTGCGGAGTTCCTGGAAAAGCAGGTTCTCCCGTACAAAATAAAGCGTCTTACTCAAAGCAGGAAAGGCACATCAAATCTTAAAAGTAGCTTTTGCCGAGAGAGGGGACATGGAAGGTTAAGGATTTATGGAGGGGCTCCATCAGGATCGCCTCCCAGGCGAGGAAGAGCTGCGGGGGAAGAGAGCAGCAGGACCAGGAGCCTCTCCAGACTTTGGGGACATGCATCAACGAGGAAAAGCCCCCGAAGGGAGTGGGGGTCCTCCAGCCTTAGGTCCCTCTTCCTGGGGAGGGAGGGGGCGAGTGGGGGGGGGTAGAAGCTGGTGGGGCTGCAAGGGGCCTTCCTGGAGGCCAGAAGAGGCTGAGGGTCCATATATTAAGGGGGGGGTCTTGGAGGGGATCCCCCCAATTTGCAAAGGGGAGTAGGAAGCAGGAAAAGGGGCAGGAGGAGTCCTCCTTGAGTAGGGGGGATCCCGAATGGGAGGGGTCAGAGCCCCAGAAGGGTCCTCCCCCAACCTCTGCCTGCATGAATGGAGGGGTGGAGTCGGAGATCAAAGGGAGCCCCCCAAACCACCAGCCCCACTCCATGAGAGACTAGGAAGGGATTTGGAACCGCGCAGGCGCTGTCTGGCTGACTGAAAATAGAGGGCACCGATTGGTGGCTGGGGAATTCTGGGAGTTAAAGTCCACCCATCTTAAAAGAGGCCACTTTGCAGACCCCTCTTCTAAAGGAAGGGTGCCTCCTCTCCATCTTGTTAGGGGGAGATATTCCGATGAAGATTAGGAGGCCGAGCAAAATTAGGAGGCCGAGCCTTATTCTAGCGGGGAGAGGATGGGAAGTAGGCCGGGTTCGCAGGGATTGTGAGAGGCAGAGGCTTCGGCCTAGGCCTCTCGTGAGGAGAAGGGGACGCAGCCGTTACCCGCCTCTCTCTCTCTCTCCCCTGCAGGAGGACGGAGGAGCCCGGCGGGGGAAGAAAGGGAGCGCCGCCTCAGAGGAGGAGGAAGAGAGCGGGCCCCGCGGAGCATCCCTGTCCGGTCCTGGCGCGGCTTCCTTGGGAGACAGAGGGGAAAGGCTGGGAGGCTCCGAGACTGCAGGAAGGATGGCGGCCTGGGGACCTCAGGAAAGGTAGCTGCCCAGAGGACGCTGTGGGAAGGAGGAAGTAGGCGGAGACCCAGAGACTGTCATGGAGGGCGGAGGGTCCTTCGGAAGGCCTCGAAATCCCCAAAGGATCCAGGAGGGAGGAAGGAAATATCAATGCCACGAATGTGAAAAATCCTTCAAAAATAATGGACATCTTCAGAGACATCTAAAGGTCCACTCAGGAGAAAAAACTCATAAATGCCTGGAGTGTGGAAAGAGCTTCAGTCTGAGGAGCAGCCTTTATAGACATCAAAGGATCCACACAGGAGAAAAAACTCATAAATGCCTAGATTGCGGAAAGAGCTTCAGTCAAAGGAGCAACCTTTATACACATTAAAGGATCCACACAGGAGAAAAACCTCATAAATGCCTGGAGTGTGGAAAGAGCTTCAGTCAGAGGAGCAGCCTTTATGCACATCAAAGGATCCACACAAGAGAAAAACCTCATAAATGCCTGGAGTGTGGAAAGAGCTTCAGTCAGAGGAGCAACCTTTATGCACATCAAAGGAGCCACACAGGAGAAAAACCTCATAAATGCCTGGAGTGTGGAAAGAGCTTCAGTCGGAGGAGCCACCTTTACAGACATCAAAGGATCCACACAGGAGAAAAACCTCATAAATGCCTGGAGTGTGGAAAGAGCTTCAGTGAGAGGAGCCACCTTTATACACATCAAAGGATCCACACAGGAGAAAAACCTCATAAATGCCTGGAGTGTGGAAAGAGCTTCAGTCAGAGGAGCAGCCTTTATGCACATCAAAGGATTCACACAAGAGAAAAACCTCATAAATGCCTGGAGTGTGGAAAGAGCTTCAGTCAGAGGAGCAACCTTTATGCACATCAAAGGATCCACACAGGAGAAAAACCTCATAAATGCCTGGAGTGTGGAAAGAGCTTCACTCGGAGGAGCCACCTTTATACACATCAAAGGATCCACACAGGAGAAAAAGCTCATAAATGCCTGGAGTGTGGAAAGAGCTTCACTCGGAGGAGCCACCTTTATACACATCAAAGGATCCACACAGGAGAAAAAGCTCATAAATGCCTGGAGTGTGGAAAGAGCTTCACTCGGAGGAGCCACCTTTATAGACATCAAAGGATCCACACAGGAGAGAAACCTCATAAATGCCTGGAATGTGAAAAGAGCTTTAGTCGGAGGAGCTACCTTCATACACATCAAAGGAGCCACACAGGAGAAAAACCTCATAAATGCCTGGAGTGTGGAAAGAGCTTCAGTCGGAGGAGCAGCCTTTATACACATCAAAGGATCCACACAGGAGAGAAACCTCATGAATGCCTGGAGTGTGGAAAGAGCTTCAGTCGGAGGAGCAAACTTTATAAACATCAAAGAATCCACACAGGAGAAAAACCTCATAAATGCCTGGAGTGTGGAAAGAGCTTCAGTCGGAGGAGCCACCTTTATACACATCAAAGGATCCACACAGGAGAAAAACCTCATAAATGCCTGGAGTGTGGAAAGAGCTTCAGTCGGAGGAGCAACCTTTATAGACATCAAAGGATCCATTGGAGAGAGAAACCGAATGATTGCTTGGAGGATCCTTCAGAAGTCCCAGGAGTCCCCAAACGATCCAGGAGGAACAAGGGAAATATCAGTGCCCAGAATGTGAAAAATCTTTCAGAGCAAGAAACTCCTTCTAAGCCATCTAAGAATCCACTCAGGAGAAAAACCTCATAAATGCCTGGAGTGTTGAAAGAGCTTCAGTCAAAAGGGAAAGCTTGTTAAACATCAAACAATCCACACTAGAGAAAAAAACTCTTCAAGTGCCTGGAGTGTGGAAAGAGCTATACTGAGTGTAGAGGCCTCCATCGTCTCCAAATCATTCACAAGGGAGTTTGAGAGATCACAGGGTTTATCTCAGGAATTGAATTACAATACAATACAATAGCAGACTTGGAAGGGACCTTGTAGGTCTTCTAGTCCAACCCACTGCATGGGCAGGAACCTTATACCATTTCAGACAAATGGCTGTCTAACATCTTTTTAAAGACTTCCAGGGTTGGGGCATTCACAACTGCTGGAGGCAAGCTGTTCCAGAGGTTAATTGTTCTTACTGTTAGGAAATTTCTCCTTAGTTCTAAGTTGCTTCTCTCCTTGGTTAGTTTCCACCCATTGCTCCTTGTTTTGCCCCCAGGTGCCTTGGACAAAAGTTTGACTCCCTCTTCTTTGTGGCACCCTCTGAGATATCGGAACACTGCTATCATGTCTCCCCTGATTTACGTATTCAATTTGACGAATTGTAAATAGACACGCTGGCAAGTTGTCTCTAGTGCAGGGGTCCCCAACCTTTTTTGCACCAGGGACTGGTTTCATTTTAAAGAAAATTTTGCGGACCGGCTGTGTGGCTCAGCAGTCATGTGACTGGGTGGGCGTGGCCAACTTGGAAAATGTGAAACTCACTTAACAATGGTCTTGGTTAACAACCAAACGGTTGGGCTCAATTGTGGTCATAAGTTCTTTCTTTTTTTCTCTTTCTTTCCCTTCTTCTCTCTTTATTTCTTTCTTTCTTTCTCGCTGTCTCTTTCTTTCTCTGTTTCTTTCTCTTTCTTTCTCTTTTTTCTCTCTTTCTTTCACTTTATCTCTCTGTCTCTTTCTCCCTCTCTTTCTCTTTTTTTCTCCCTCTTTCCTTTCTGTCTCTCTTTCTCTGTCTGTCTTTCTTCCCCTCCTCTTTATTTCTTTCTCTTTCTTTCCCTCTTTCTCTCTCTCTTTGTCTCTTTTTCTTTCTCTTTCTCTCTTTCTGTCTCCCACTTTCTTTTTCTTTCTTTCTCTCTATTTCTGTCTCTCTCTCCTTCATCCGCCCGTCTGTCACTCTATGTTTGTTTATGTTTCTGTCTGTCTCGCATCCACTCACTGAATCACTCATTCTGTGTCTCTTTCTCTTCCTGTTTCTGTGTGTGTGTCTGTCACTCTCTGATTCCTCCTTCCCTTCCTGTCTCTCTCTGTGTCTGTGCCTCTCTGTGTCTGTCGTCGTCGCCCTCACTCCCCCCCCCCCCGGCAGAGCCTACTCAGCCCGGGCTGTCTTGCTCACTCGCCTTAGCCTGCTTCGCCCTCCCAGGCACCGCGCTTGATTGCTCATTTGCTCGCTCAGGTTCCTTGTGGGGGGGGGGGAGGAAAGGAATCGGCGGCCAGTAGGGAGGGACGGGGGCGACCAGGAGTCTCTCCGTCGATGAGGGTGGAAGAAGAGCCGCACTCCAATGGCGCGAACAGCCGTACCTGCATTGTTCCGCATGCTCTGCCCAGGGGGCTGCCCCCTCCGCCCTCCTGCGGCCCAGTTCCTACCAAGTCACGGACCGCCACCAGTCCGCGGCCCGGGAGTTGGGGAGCCCTGCTCTAGTGCACAAGCTCTCAGTGTCCTTACAAACAAAGAGAATTATGATATTCATGATAATTGTAATTCCAATCAGAGAGGGTTGAGTAAAGAAGACATTAAGAAATGTAGATAATTTCCAAATAAGGAACTTTCCCAGACTAATTAATAAAGGACTTTTTCAATTGAACAGGCAAAATGTTTCAACTGGCTGAAATTGTAACTTTTCACAAGAGACTTAGGTGACTCATGATGCCATTTCCCACATGAAGGTTCTCTTTCTAATGAAATGCTCATTTCAATGCTTGTGCTTAATATTATGGGATGTTACTGTCCACCTATCTGATATAACTGTAGCTGAGCAGGATGACTCCTTCCATGCGTTAAAAAAAGTATGTTTTTAATTTTTAAAAATAAGTTTTCTATATTTGCTTTAAAAATCTATTTTTATCCATTCTGATTTTTTTCGTGGAATCAACTGTTCTTTTCTACTTTTTTCTACTGTGCGGAAACCAGATTCTGTGTCCTGGATTCCTTAATACTCTAATAAATTGCCTTTAAATGGGCATCCCACTTGGTGCCTAATTGAAGCAAGCGTGCCTTGCCTTGAATCTAGGACTCGTTTCGCCTTCATTGTTGTGGGTGTGAAGGAGCTTCTCCCTGTCATTATTTGATATAATCTATTTGAGTTTTCCAAATGTCTGTACCATGTAAGACCATCCCCAGACATCTGACACTCTTTGTCAGTTGGATTCCCTGAATGGTCCCCTTGTCTTTCAGCAGAAACCGCTACGAGGGACTCTCTGAAGGCCAAGAAAGCTCCATATTCTAAAATGGGTTAGCTGTTCAGTAATGGCAACAATGTTGTATTTGCTCTCATGCTCTAAGAGAAAATTTACTGTATTATTTGATACATAGATGTGCTTTGCACAATACAAGGGTAATAACTTTTGTCTTAGTAGCAATAGCAGGTAAACTTACATACCGCTTTACAGCCATCTCTAACCGGTTAAAAAGACAGCATATTGTCCCCAACGATCTAGGTCCTCCTTTTGCCAACCTCGCAAGGATGGAAGGCTGAGCCGATGAGAATTGAAATGTTGAACTCCTGGCAGTCAGCAGAATCAGCCAGGGATTAGAATTAGTCTGGAAGATCCTTGTGAAGCTGAGAAGCCTCAATGTTCACCCATTATAAAGTCACCTTATTTGGGGTGCACCATAAGGAGGTTAGTCTATCCTGCAACCCCTTTGGACAGTAATGGGAGGAGCCTTTGATAGTGAGAAAGCATGGGGCCAGGAATGGGCAACTTGTAACTCAGTTCTGCTTAGTTTAGTGTCTGACCCAATACTGGCTTTGATCTTCCAAGGACAAACTGGACAGAACCAAGGCTGCTCCAGGTGCCAATATTGGAACCATTGCCTGATTTCCCGTTTCCTTTTCCCAACAATGAGGTATTAATTTCTATGGGGAAATTCACTAGCAGGAACCATTGGCAGGAGATTCTCCTCCTTAGCTCCTCTCCAACTGGAGATTATCTCCTTTTATGCAAGAATTCTGCTTTCTTCTCTCCAGGAAGAAAATGCATCCATGAGGTTGGTATTTAAAAAGACACTTGAGGTTTAAATACAAACTAGAATACACAAAGCAGTTAACTTTCGTTTCCTTTCGTCTGAGGATTAACGCCATCTTAAATTCTTTGTTCTAAATCCTTTGTTCCAAATCCATGCCCTTCGAATTTAACGCTACTGTATTTAAAAAAATTCATACCTGTAGTTAAGGCAATTAGAGCAGAATATTTTCCTGGCTTGCATGGAATGTAAATTGAAAGTTGAGAGCTACGCCTTGCTTCGCTATTTGGGTTGAATTTTGAAAGTTAAATGCTATGTTTGCATAGATATAGAATTTATGGGAGAATCTTTATATTATATTTTATAGATGGTATCTAGATCCTAAGAAATTATGATCATGTATGTAACCTAATGGTTAATTAAAATGCTGGAAGTGAGAATCTAGGAGCCTAAAAATTTATTATGTATCCTAATGTTTAACCAAGTGTTGAAGGTGTGGGTGTTTATGAAGGGTTTGTAATAAGGGGTTTTTTTTAATTGATAAGGAGAAATGCAAGGGGTATAATGTGAACAGAGAAGATAATATCTGGGTTGCTTGGGATTATTAGAGTGGTGTATAGTGGAAGTCAGGGGGGTGGGTTGGAATGGGAGGTGGGGGAGGGATAGGGTGGTCAGGGAAGGGATGGGGACAATTGGATGATGTTATATTTTGTGAGAAATTCATATTATGAGGGTAGGGAAGAGGGGGGGGTAGAGCACTTGTATTTGATTTATATTATATGTATGGGGAGGGAGGGAAAGGGGGGGAATTTGTTTTTGTAAAACTTTTTCAATAAAAAAAGGGAGTCACATATGGTGAGTTTATTTCTTTCTTTATTATGTCTGCAAATGAGGCGGAGAAGAAGCTGTGGGAGAAAAGAAAAGGAGACTATTTGGAGCTGAGGGTTGGACTGAGGGGTCTTTGGAGGTCTCTGAGCCCCTCCCTCCTCTCCCCCCCCCAACAACAACCCTGTGAGGTGGGCTGGACCGAAAGAGCGACCATTCCTTTCTCCCCCCTTCCTCCATCACTGGAGCCCCCACTGGCTCCCCTTCATAGGCGCCTATAAGGTCTCCTCCCTAGAAGAGCCCCCGCCCTCAATTGGGGGGAAAGAGGGGGGGGGAGAATGACCCTCAAGATCAAAGGGAGCCTCCCCCCCACTTCCGCTGGGTACGAAGACAACCATCAATACCGCGCAGGCGTCATTTCGCTGGTTAAAGGCAGGGTGACGCCGATTGGTCGCTCTGGGGAGGGAGAAGGCGGCGATTGGTAGGAGGACTCCCTTGGGGGCGGTTCCTCCAAAGGAACTCGCGCAACTTCTGCAGAAAAAAAGGGCGTGAAACCGCCACTTCCGGAGAAGAAACGGGCAACGAGGGAGCTCCCTGAAGAGGCGATAGAGGAGTCCGGGAGACGCAGGTGTGGCGCAGGGGATTCTGGGAGTCGCAGTCGGGAGGGTCCTTCTGGGAGATGGGTGGAGGCTGAGGCCTAGCTGGGCGTCCAGGAAGGGAGACGGGGCGCTGGGAGGGAGGCCGGGGCCGCTCTAGCATTCCCGGGAGAAACGTGAGGGGAGGCTTCGGCCTGGGAAAGTGGGCGCAGCCGTGACCCGCCTCTCCTCCTCCCCTGCAGGAGGACGGGGGAGGGAAGGCAGGAAGCGCCGCGTGAGAGCCGGAGGAGGGCGGGCCCCGCGGAGCAGCCCCGGGAGACGGCGAGGAAAGGCCGGGAGGCTCCGGGGCTGCAGGAGGGAAGAGCCCAAGGGGAGCCCGGGAAAGGCGTCTGCCTGGAGGGCGATGCGGGGAGGGAGGCGGAGACGGGCGGAGAGCCCGAGAGGGTCCCGGAGGGCGGGGGGTCCTTCGGAAGGCCTGGGGAACAATGCCTCTTTCCCCCTTCCTGACTCAGGCTCTTTAGGTGGAGTTTCTCTGCAATCCATGTTTTCTGCTCTTCACACTTCACAGAACAATCGGTGCATTTCATGGTTTCTGTTTCCAATTTTTATCATAGCACAAAATACAAAATAATACAGGAAAATGCAGGTAAAGGTAAAAGGTGGAGGGAGAGGGAAGGAGAGGAGAGGGCAAAGCATTCGTTTCCTCCGCTCCTTTTGATGCACTAGAATAAATAACACAACACTTCCACTTTCTACTTTCATATAATACATATCTTCCTTAGCATCAAATCTAATTGGCAAAAGCCAAAATCAAAGTATTTTTCCCATCTTAAGCGCAAAACCCAAAAGTGGTTTCAAAATAAAAACAAAATTTCCTTCTTTTCTTTATTCAGTCCATTTAGCTGCCTCTGCTGACTCCAACCAGCTTTTGCAGCCATTATTGTCCATAGAGGGAATGACAGTTTGGTCCTTTGCTTATTGATGTGTCACTTGGACTCAATATTATATTTCTTTACATGACCTTTAATCAGCAATTTTTGCTTTGCTTGAATTCCTTGGTGATTTCTATTTGCATGTTCAGGTGAGCCAAGAAGCCCCTTTAGAAAGATAAAAGTCTCCCAAAATGGAGGAAATTCAGCTCTTCCAGCTCCACACCACACTGGGAGGCCTGGCTTTAGAAGCAACAATCCCAAGCACTAACTAAAAGGAAGAAGGAAGGGAGCACATCTTCACCCAGCTCCCCTTCCCTGAGAACAGAAATTGAGTTGTTGCTTTCGAATCCAACTCTGATGAATTGGCTGCAAATAGAGGGAAGGTTCCCCAGAGCCCAGGAGCCCCTCGGAAGGCTGACCAACCTCTTGGGTGGCATCTTCAGTCTGACAACTGAGAGTGACTGGCAGTTTAGGCTGCATGGATGAGGTCATAAAGCCATCAGAATTCCCAAGGAGATGACAGGTGCCTATCAAACCTCACCTCCTCCACCTTTTCTCCCTCCAATAATGCCAGGCAAATCTCTGTAGGGAGACAAATCACTCAAGAGCTGCCCATTTGTCACAAAAGGCAGATTGCTGCAGGTAGACTGACCCTTTATAGGGAAGCTCCACTAAGACTCATTTATACAGCCTTGAGTCAACCTCCCATTGTATTCCCTTTGGGTTGCCATGTGGTGTTTTCTTCCGTCATCCCAATTGAGGCTCCCTCCATTCTCTCTGCCTGGGGGCTGAAGCCTCTTTCATCTAAAGGCCTCCAGAGAGAGAATGTGGTGAGACGTTTTGAAGAGGCAGAAATTCCCTCCCCGAGTTTTGAACTTCCGGCCCCATTTCTCCCCCATTGATCCAGGCCAGGAAAAGGAATTCCAGCCTCCCTGGAACAGATTCTGCCACAACAAAAGACTGTGTGGATTAATTGGGGGAAGGGGGAGGAAAGAAAGGAGGTGAGAAGGGAAGGGAGGGGGTGGAGGGGGAAGGGGGGGAAGGAGAGGGGAGAGAAAGAGGAGGGGCAGGACAGAGGACTCCTATTCCCTCCCCTGTTCCTCCTCCTCTCCTCCTTAGGAGTTTGCGGGGGTCAGTCTGGACACTTCCCTCCCCCCCCACTTAGGTCTCCCCTACAAAGAGCCCTGCGAGGCTCCCCCCCCCCCCACCTGTCAGAGCAGCTCCACCTCAAAAAGGGCCAGGTTTGGGGGAAGGGGCGAACTAAGGCAGGAAGGGAGGCCAGGCCGGGGAGGAAGAGCCATGGAGAACTGAAGGGAGCGGATGGGAAGAGCAAGAATTGGAGGGGCGGAGCCAACGGTGGGAGGAGCACAGATGCCAAGCGGCCAGGGAGCCACATCAGTAAGAAGCGAGGGGCGGAGTCACAAAGCTGCCACGGCCAATGGGATGGTGTAGAAGGGGCCCCATGCAAATGTGCCCCGGCCCTGAAGAGAAACTTTTCTTCCCAGGTTACTGAATCGGAGAAGCATATGACAGCGACAGGGGAGGAGAGGAAGAGGCCCCACCCACAATTACGCAATCAGAGGAGCGACGGAAGAAAGTCGGGAGTTAGGCGACGGAAGACACCGGAAGCAGGTAGGGCGCGGGGACTGCTGGGAGTTGAAATCAGAGACGCTCTGTGGAAAAGAAAGTCCGGAGAGGGAGGACCATCAGCGGCGGAGGCTTCAGCCAGGGCCTCCCTCTGTGGGGAAGGGGACGCAGCCCTCACCTGCTTCTCTCTCTCCCTTGCAGGAGGACGGAGGAGCCCAGCGCGGGAAGGAAGGAAGCACCGCCTGAGAAGAGGAGGAGTAGGAGAAGAGCGGGGCCCGCCCAGCAGCCCTACCTAGTCCGGTCCCGGCGCGGTTTCCCCAGGAGAGAGCGGCGAAAGGCCTAGAGGCTCCGGGGTGGAAGGGAGCATGAGCCGAGGGAGAACCCGGGAAAGGCGGCTGCGAGTAGGGCGATGCTGGAAGGAGGAAAGAGACGGGGACACCAAGACGTTCCTGAAGACCGGAGAATCTTTTGGAAGACCTCAGAATCCCGAAAGGATCCAGGAGGAACACAGGAAATATCAGTGCCTGGAATGTGAAAAATTCTTCAAAACAAATCAACAGCTTCAGATCCATCTAAGGGTCCATTCAGGAGAGAAACCTCATAAATGCCTGGAGTGTGGAAAGAGCTTCAATTTTTTGGGAAACCTTTATAGACATCAAAGGATCCACACAGGAGAAAAACCTCATAAATGCCTGGAGTGTGGAAAGAGCTTCAATATTTTGGGAAACCTTTATAGACATCAAAAGATCCACACAGGAGAAAAACCTCATAAATGCCTGGAGTGTGGAAAGAGCTTCAGTGAGAGGAGCAGCCTTTATACACATCAAAGGATCCACACAGGAGAAAAACCTCATAAATGCCTGGAATGTGGAAAGAGCTTCAGTCAGAGGAGCCACCTTTATACACATCAAAGGATCCACACAGGAGAAAAACCTCATAAATGCCTGGAGTGTGGAAAGAGCTTCAGTCACAGGAGCCACCTTTATACACATCAAAGGATCCACACAGGAGAAAAACCTCATAAATGCCTGGAGTGTGGAAAGAGCTTCAGTCACAGGAGCAGCCTTTATACACATCAAAGGATCCACACAGGAGAAAAACCTCATAAATGCCTGGAGTGTGGAAAGAGCTTCAGTCACAGGAGCCGCCTTTATAGACATCAAAGGATCCACACAGGAGAAAAACCTCATAAATGCCTGGAGTGTGGAAAGAGCTTCAGTCACAGGAACCACCTTTATACACATCAAAAGATCCACACAGGAGAGAAACCTCATAAATGCCTGGAGTGTGGAAAGAGCTTCAGTCAGAGGAGCAGCCTTTATGCACATCAAAAGATCCACACAGGAGAGAAACCTCATAAATGCCTGGAGTGTGGAAAGAGCTTCAGTCAGAGGAGCAGCCTTTATAGACATCAAAGGATCCACACAGGAGAAAAACCTCATAAATGCCTGGAGTGTGGAAAGAGCTTCAGTCACAGGAGCTGCCTTTATACACATCAAAGGATCCACACAGGAGAAAAACCTCATAAATGCCAGGAGTGTGGAAAGAGCTTCAGTCACAGGAGCCGCCTTTATACACATCAAAGGATCCACACAGGAGAAAAACCTCATAAATGCCTGGAGTGTGGAAAGAGCTTCAGTCACAGGAGCCGCCTTTATGCACATCAAAAGATCCACACAGGAGAGAAACCTCATAAATGCCTGGAGTGTGGAAAGAGCTTCAGTGAGAGGAGCAGCCTTTATAGACATCAAAGGATCCACACAGGAGAGAAACCTCATAAATGCCTGGAGTGTGGAAAGAGCTTCAATCTTTTGGGAAACCTTTATAGACATCAAAGGATCCACACAGGAGAAAAACCTCATAAATGCCTGGAGTGTGGAAAGAGCTTCAGTCAGAGGAGCAACCTTTATAGACATCAAAGGATCCATTGGAGAGAGAAACCGAATGAGTGCTTGGAGGATCCTTCAGAAATTCCAGGAGTCCCCAAACGATCCAGGAGGAACAAGGTAAATATCAGTGCCCAGAATGTGAAAAATCTTTCAGAGCAAGAAACTCCTTCTAAGCCATCTAAGAATCCACTCAGGAGAAAAACCTCATGAATGCCTGGAGTGTGGAAAGAGCTTCAGTTAAAAGGGAAAGCTTGTTAAACATCAAACAATCCACACTAGAGAAAAAACCTCTGCAAATGCCTGGAGTGTGGAAAGAGCTATACTGAGTGTAGAGGCCTCCATCGACTCCAAATCATTCACAAGGGAGTTTGAGAGATCACAGGGTTTATCTCAGGAATTGAATTGAGTTACGTATTCAATTTGACCAATTGTAAATAGACACGCTAGCAAGTTGTCTCTAGTGCAGGGATCCCCAACCTTTTTTGCCCCAAGGACCGGTTTCATTTCAAAGAAAATTTTGCGGACCGGCTGTGTGGCTCAGCAGTCATGTGACTGGGTGGGCGTGGCCAACTTGGGAATTGTGAAAATCATTTAACAATGGTCTTGGTTAACAACCAAATTTTGGGCTCAATTGTGGTCATAAGTTCTTTCTTTCTTTCTTTCTTTCTCTCTCTCTCTATTTCTTTCTCTCTTTCTCTTTCTTTCTCTCTATTTCTTTCTCTTTTTCTTTCCCTCTTTCTCTCTATTTTGTTGCAACATGGCACTCACAAGTTCCTGTTTACGGAACAAAGGATAAGAAGTCTCCACTTCTCCGGATGCTAAGTTTGTTTACGGAACAAAGATAAGATAAGTCTCCATTTCTCCGAATGCTAACACCCAAAGAGATGTGTGACTCACCCAAAGGATGTAACCATATAAGGTATCAGGATGTAACCATATAAGGTATTAGGATGTAACCATGTATATGATTGGGCCACGTAGTTGCTCCTTTGTATGAGCCTAATAAAAGAGGTTGCAGGGCAGTGTTCGAGGCTTCTAAGGTTCCACGCTGACCACAGAGCTTGCTCTGCCTTGGATCTCATGCTTAATCCAATCTGTGTCGTTGCCTTCTTCCTTGGAGCCCGCTTAGCCCATGGCTGAGTGCACCCCGGTCCAGGGGCCCCGCAGACCAGCACAATCACCACAATAAGATCTGGTGACCACGACGTGGATCTTGTCTAGGATTACGTTGCCTTGACTCCCACCTCACACACCTCGGCGAAGGCTTTTTCGTGAGTATGGGCTCCTCACTCTCTCGAGTTTCGTCAGTACATAGGGATGAACTCCTATCTCTAGTCAAGAAGGCTAATTGTCTGCAAAAAGTTAACGGCACGACTATGTATCTTTTCTCTAAGAAACACCTTTCCGCCTTTCTCAAATATGCTTCTTTACACTGTCCTGCCTATCCTTTAGAAGGTTCTCTTTGCCTTTCTATCCTTTCTCCTTCAACACCTTCACCATCCGACACTTCTGATGATAAATCTCTTTCCCCTATTACTTCTGAACCCCCTCTTAAACCTAATCCTCCACCTTATGCCCCTCCACCTTCTACACCTTCCGTTTCTCCTCCCTTACCCCCTGAACCTTTAGATAATCCCCCTCCTCTTCTCAATTCCTTTCAACACGCTCTCATGGACTATGTTTTAATTGGGACTTTAAAAGACAAAACTTAATTGGCTTTCAGATCTATTGTTTAGGAAAACTGTACTGTAAGATTGTTTTAATATGTGCCTGCAATTTCTTGTGTCCCCTCCTGTAATAAGATCTTCCCCACCACCTTTTCTTTAAGGAAAAAAAAAACGTAACTCTCTGCTCCAGAGCAATAAAACTCTTCACACTCCTTTATATTACTAAGTGGCCAATTAAGCTAACAAAGAAGGGAAAAGCTAACAGACTTTTTGAGTTAGGAAGGATGCAGATTGAGTTAGGATATATGATTTAAGTTTTACCATATGTTAGGTTATATGATTTAAGGTTTAACTTGAAGTTTAGAATAATTTAGACTAGTTTGAGTAATTAGTATGCAAAGAATAAAGGCTTTTTATGGCCTTGTATGAATGTTTTAAATTGTGTTTTGACTGAGATTAGTCAGAAAGGATTGCATGTGTCTGTTGGAATAAATGTGAAATTTTTAATTATATGATAGTGGTCAGAGTTTGCCAAAATGGTGGCTCTGGTCGTTGCGTTGCGAAAAATTCACTGGCCATTTTAGAGATCAGTGCCCTCCCCCAGGTGGGGGTGATCTTTCGAGTCTTTCCACCCCACATTGCAACAAACTTTAAAATGAGCAGAAAAACTGCAGGAGGATATTTCTCCCTCCTTTTCATTCACACACACATTCTTTTGCCCACTTTCCACCCCCTCTTGCCTGCCTCTCTCTGAGTGCGGAGGGAGGCAGGGGGAAAGAGGGAGGGGGGTGAAATCACACAGGCCAAACACACACACACACACACATACACACACTCACTCACATCTTAAACGGGACTGCAAGAAAGAAAATAGTACGTGAGAGAGAGAGAGAGAGAAGGTAGAAAAGAGAGAAAGACAAAGAATGTAAGAGAAAGAAAAGTAAATAGAGGGAGAGAGACAGAGGCAAGAAAAAGAAAAGTAAAAGTAAAAAGAAAGTTAGACAGAGAGAAAGAGAGGGAAAGAGAAGACAGAGAAAGTAAGAGAAAGTAAAAGAAAGTAATAAAGAGAAAGTGAGACAGAGAGAAGGAGAGGGAAAGAGAATAAGAGATAGAAGCAGAAAGCAGAAAGAAAGGGATCTTTAAGAAGCAGAAAGAAAGGGATTTTTAAGTGAGTTTCACAACACACCCACATTTATCTACAAATAATCACATTTTACATTTCACTTTTCACTCTTCCTTCATGAAATTCAATTAGTATAACCATTTTAAGGAACTGTATAATACTTATTTTTCAGTTTTGCCAACAATCTTGGATTTTCATTTGAACATTTTTTGAGTTTTATTTTTATCCATATGCAGGAATGATTTTTTGCTATTTTGCCTGCATTTTGAAAAATTTTACCACTTAATGAGTTACCTAGCTTCCATAACAATGAAGCTGGTTTTTCCCACATTTCGTTTTTTGATGTCAGATTTGTTTGACATCTGCCTTTGGAAAATTTCCTTCCATCTAAATTGTTTTTTGAATTTTTGGGTGTTGATTCCAAGTTTTTTGAATTTTGTACCGTTATTTTTTGCTTTGCCTGTCATAATTTTTCCACAATTAAATTTTACTTCTAGAGGAGTATTGGCTTTACTTATGATTTTGCTCCCAGAAGCCTATTCACCTCACACCCCACGGTGGATTTCTACAACCAAAGGGTCTTCGCTAAAAGGTGAATCAATTGATTTCTCAAAAAATGACATGATATAAAAGATTGTTTTTTCTCCATTCCTTTGTATCCAAAGGGTCTTGTCCTGCTTGTAGCAAACAAACGCATTCTATTCCCATGGGAGTCAATCCCAGAGGAACAGAATGTAATCAAATTTGGCAAATGGATGTTACCCAATATGCTTCCTTTTCCCCATGGAAGTACATTCATGTATCCATTGATACGTACTCTGGGTCCATCATCGCCACCCCTCAAAGGGGTGAGGCTATAAAACATGTCATCAATCATTGTATTCGCTCTTTTGCTTCGTTGGGATGCCCAAATGAATTAAAAACAGACAACGGGCCCGCTTAGCCAAGCATTTTGGCCTTTTGTCAGAATTGGGGAATAATCAGATATTCAGATACCAGGGGAAAAGGACCCCCCAGCCTCCCAGCGGTGCAAAACACATTAAACCTTTGTCTTTATGTCTTAAACTTTCTTAACCTCACCGGAACCCCCCCCACGTCCGCCGCTTGTTGTTACTTTTCTTCTGCCCCCTCTGCTGAACATCAGCGACCGCTTGTCTATTACCGGCGCCCACCTGACCTGACCTGGCGAGGACCAGCAGAGTTCATCACGTGAGAAAGTGGTTACGCCACCATATTTGCAGACAACACCACTGTCTGGGTTCCTGGTCGTCACCTGAAACCATCCCAAGCTGTTCCTGCTCCAACCCTCGCTTCAACTCCTCGAATCCAGGCCCTTGTTCCAGTCTCTCCAGAAAGGAGCCATAGCTGTCATCAGATGCAAGGATCCGGAACAAATTTATTGTCCTTTTGCCTTTCTACACAGAGGTAAACATGTCAGCCCACACACAGGACATTACATGATATACTCACATCACCCCTGCACAATGACATTGACATTTACAGCTTCTGAAGCCACCATCGGACTGTACACCTGCCAAAGCTTTGATGGAAAACACCTTGTGACCAAAGCAAAAGAGGTGGTTTTGCTGAACTTGGCTGCACATCCACCAGCACCTGACCATTTGACATGAGGGAAAAAGGACATCTTTCCCAACAGCTGCCGATCCCGAAACCATCGTTCGGTGCTTAACCAGGTCCAGCCCGAACAAAGATGGACACATCAACCATTTCTTCAGACATGGCAGATAAAAGAAATTCAGCATTTAACAAGACGCAATTATACACATGGCTCCCTAATAGAACATGGTTAAAGAACTTTGTAAATACAATAATTGGTATTGTTGCTATGCTTGTTATGTTATGTTGCTGTATTCAATGTTTGCTTTCATTAATAATGATTTTCAAAGGTTTTACTCCAAAGGTGCCATGAGGTGGAGTCAGATGACCCAACCCAGAAGGAGAGCTCTATTTCTCACCTACAACAATTTCTGACATCCCTATGTTTAATTTTTCTCCTTGGCTTACTACACTGTTATCTGCTATGTTAGGACCAATTGTTATTATGATATTATTGTTATGTACCCTTGGCCCATGTGTTGGAACAAAATTGTTGCGATTTTTGGAATCACGCTTGAACTCCTTGGGAAATGAACTGACAGAAACAAAGAACGAGGTTATGCTATTAAACTCACATATCAGACCTAGTGAAAAAATGCCATTAATGCACTTCTCGGACTTAGACATAAATTCGGCCTCGGATAACGAAGGTATGTACCCAGCGGATAGAGGGCATCCGAAGGGAGGCCCTACATCCAATGGAAGCATGGCCTCAGTTATCAGATCTGAATAACCACAAGGTTTAGGAGCGTTCCAAAAAACAAAAACAGAGGAGATGTTGCAACATGGCACTCACAAGTTCCTGTTTACGGAACAAAGGATAAGAAGTCTCCACTTCTCCGGATGCTAAGTTTGTTTACGGAACAAAGATAAGATAAGTCTCCATTTCTCCGAATGCTAACACCCAAAGAGATGTGTGACTCACCCAAAGGATGTAACCATATAAGGTATCAGGATGTAACCATATAAGGTATTAGGATGTAACCATGTATATGATTGGGCCACGTAGTTGCTCCTTTGTACGAGCCTAATAAAAGAGGTTGCAGGGCAGTGTTCGAGGCTTCTAAGGTTCCACGCTGACCACAGAGCTTGCTCTGCCTTGGATCTCATGCTTAATCCAATCTGTGTCGTTGCCTTCTTCCTTGGAGCCCGCTTAGCCCATGGCTGAGTGCACCCCGGTCCAGGGGCCCCGCAGACCAGCACAATCACCACAATAAGACTATTTCTTTCTCTTTCTTTCTCTTTCTTTCCCTCCTCTCTTTCTTTCTCTTTCTTTCCCTCTTTCTTTGTCTCTTTTTCTTTCTCTTTCTCTCTTTCTGTCTCTCTCCCACTTTCTTTTTCTTTCTTTCTTTCTCTCTATCTCTGTCTCCTTTGTCCGCCTATCTGTCACTCTATGTTTGTTTATGTCTCTGTCTGTCTCGCATCCACTCACTGAATCACTCATTCTGTGTCTCTCATTCTCTTCCTGTTTCTGTGTGTGTGTGTGTCACTCTCTGATTCCCCCCTCCCTCCCTGTCTCTCTCTGTGTCTGTGCCTCTCTCTGTCTTTCGTTGTCGCCTCCCCCCCCCCCCCGGCAGAACCTCCTCAGCCCGGGCCGCCTTGCTCACTCACCTTAGCCTGCTTCGCCCTCCCAGGCACCAAACTTGATTGCTCATTTGCTTCCTCAGGTTCCTTCCAGGAGCTGAGAAGTCTCCGGGTGGGGGGGGTGGGCGGGAGGAAAGGAATCGGCGGCCAGTAGGGAGGGGCGGCGGCGCCCAGGAGTCCCACCATCGACGAGGGTGGAGGAAGAGCCGCACTCCAACGGCACGAACAGCCGCACCTGCGTTCTCCCGCATGCTCTGCCCAGTGGGCTGCCCCCTCCGCCCTTCTCCAGCTCTGCGGCCCAGTTCCTACCAAGTCACGGACCGCCACCGGTCCGCGGCCCGGGAGTTGGGGACCCCTGTTCTAGTGCACAAGCTCTCAGTGTCCTTACAAACAAAGAGAATTATGATATTCATGATAATTGCAATTCCAATCAGAGAGGGTTGAGTAAAGACATTAAGAAATGTAGATAATTTCCAAATAAGTAACTTTCCCAGACTAATTAATAAAGGACTTTTTCAATTGAACAGGCAAAATGTTTCAACTGGCTGAAATTGTACCTTTTCACAACTGACTTAGGTGACTCATGAAGCCATTTCCCACATGAAGGTTCTCTTTCTAATGAAATGCTCATTTCAATGCTTGTGCTTAATATTATGGGATGTTACTGGCCACCTATTTGATATAACTGTAGCTGAGCAGGATGACTCCTTCCATGCGTTAAAAAAAGTCTGTTTAAAATTTTTAAAAATAAGTTTTCTATATTTGTTTTAAAAATCTATTTTTATCCATTCTGATTTTTTTCGTGGCATCAACTGTTCTTTTCTACTTTTTTCTACTGTGCGGAAACCAGATTCTGTGTCCTGGATTCCTTAATACTCTAATAAATTGCCTTTAAATGGGCATCCCACTTGGTGCCTAATTGAAGCAAGCGTGCCTTGCCTTGAATCTAGGACTCTTTTCGCCTTCATTGTTGTGGGTGTGAAGGAGCTTCTCCCTGTCATTATTTGATATAATCTATTTGAGTTTTCCAAATGTCCGTACCATGTAAGACTATCCCCAGACATCTGACACTCTTTGTCAGTTGGATTCCCTGAATGGTCCCCTTGTCTTCCAGCAGAAACCGCTACGAGGGACTCTGTTAAGGCCAAGAAAGCGCCATATTCTAAAATGGGTTCGCTGTTCAGTAATGGCAACAATGTTGTATTTGCTCTCATGCTCTAAGAGAAAATTTACTGTATTATTTGATACATAGATGTGCTTTGCACAATACAAGGGTAATAACTTTTGTCTTAGTAGCAATAGCAGGTAAACTTACATCCCGCTTTACAAGCCATCTCTAAGCGGTTTACAGAGTCAGCATATTGCCCCCAACGATCTAGGTCCTCCTTTTGCCAACCTCGCAAGGATGGAAGGCTGAGCCGATGAGAATTGAAATGTTGAACTCCTGGCAGTCAGCAGAATCAGCCTGGGATTAGAATTAGTCTGGAAGATCCTTGTGAAGCTGAGAAGCCTCAATGTTCACCCATTATAAAGTCACCTTATTTGGGGTGCACCATAAGGAGGTTAGTCTACCCTGCAACCTCTTTGGACAGTAATGGGAGGAGCCTTTGATAGTGAGAAAGCATGGGACCAGGAATGGGCAACTTGTAACTCAGGTCTGCTTAGTTTAGTGTCTGACCCAATACTGGACAGAACCAAGGCTGCTCCAGGTGCCAATATTGGAACCATTGCCTGATTTCCCGTTTCCTTTTCCCAACAATGAGGTATTAATTTCTATGGGGAAATTCACTAGCAGGAACCATTGGCAGGAGATTCTCCTCCTTAGCTCCTCTCCAACTGGAGATTATCTCCTTTTATGCAAGAATTCTGCATTCTTCTCTCCAGGAAGGAAATGCATCCATGAGGTTGGTATTTTAAAAGACACCTGAGGTTTAAATACAAACTAGAATACACAAAGCAGTTAACTTTCGTTTCCTTTCGTCTGAGGATTAACGCCATCTTAAATTCGTTGTTCTAAATCCTTTGTTCCAAATCCATGCCCTTCGAATTTAACGCTACTGTATTTAAAAAAATTCATACCTGTAGTTAAGGCAATTAGAGCAGAATATTTTCCTGGCTTGCATGGAATGTAAATTGAAAGTTGAGAGCTACGCCTTGCTTCGCTATTTGGGTTGAATTTTGAAAGTTAAATGCTATGTTTGCATAGATATAGAATTTATGGGAGAATCTTTATATTATATTTTATAGATGGTATCTAGATCCTAAGAAATTATCATCATGTATGTAACCTAATGGTTAATTAAAATGCTGGAAGGGAGAATCTAGGAGCCTAAAAATTTATTATGTATCCGAATGTTTAACCAAATGTTGAAGGTGTGGATGTTTATGATGGGTTTGAAATAAGGGTGTTTTTTTTTAATTGATAAGGAGAAATGCAAGGGGTATAATGTGAACAGAGAAGATAATATCTGGGTTCCTTGGGATTATTAGAGTGGTGTATAGTGGAAGTCGGGGGTGGGTTGGAATGGGAGGTGGGGGAGGGATAGGGTGGTCAGGGAAGGGATGGGGACAATTGGATAATATTATATTTTGTGAGAAATTCATATTATGGGGGTTGGGAAGAGGGGGGGGTAGAGCACTTGAATTTGATTTATATTATATGTATGGGGAGGGGGGGAAAGGGGAAAATTTGTTTTTGTAAAACTTTTTCAATAAAAAAAAAGACACTTGAGGGAGTCACATATGGAGAGTTTCTTTCTTTCTTTATTATGTCTGCAAATGAGGGGGAGAAGAAGCTGTGGGAGAAAAGAAAAGGAGACTATTTGGAGCTGAGGGTTGGACTGAGGGGTCTTTGGAGGTCTCTGATCCTCTCCCTCCTCTCTCCCCCCAACAACAACCCTGTGAGGTGGGCTGGACCGAAAGAGCGACCATTCCCCCCCCCCCCCCGTTCCTCCACCACTGGAGCCCCGAATGACTCCCCTTCATAGGCGGCTCTAAGGTCTCCGCCCCAGAAGGGCCTCAATTGGGGGGAAAGGGGGGGGAATGACCCCCAAGATCAAAGGGAGACCTACCCGCCCATTTCCGCTGGGAACCATGACAACCAGCCACACCGCGCAAGCGCCATGTCGCTAGTTAAACGCTGGGGGACGCCGATTGGTCGCTCTGGAGAGGAATAGGGCGGCGATTGGCAGGAGGACTCCCTTGGGGGGCGGTCCCTGCAAAGGAAGTGGCGTAAGTTCTGGAGAAAAACGTGAAACCGCCACTTCCGGAGAAGAAACGGGCAACGAGGGAGCTCCCTGAAGAGGCGACAGAGGAGTCCGGAAGACGCAGGTGTGGCGCAGGGGACGCTGGGAGTCGCAGTCGGGAGGGTCCTTCTGGGAGATGGGTGGAGGCTGAGGCCTAGCTGGGCGTCCAGGAAGGGAGACGGGGCGCTGGGAGGGAGGCCGGGGCCGCTCTAGCATTCCCGGGAGAAACGTGAGGGGAGGCTTCGGCCTGGGAAAGTGGGCGCAGCCGTGACCCGCCTCTCCTCCTCCCCTGCAGGAGGACGGGGGAGGGAAGGCAGGAAGCGCCGCGTGAGAGCCGGGGGAGGGCGGGCCCCGCGGAGCAGCCCCGGGAGTCGGCGAGGAAAGGCCGGGAGGCTCCGGGGCTGCAGGAGGGAAGAGCCCAAGGGGAGCCCGGGAAAGGCGTCTGCCTGGAGGGCGATGCGGGGAGGGAGGCGGAGACGGGCGGAGAGCCCGAGAGGGTCCCGGAGGGCGGGGGGTCCTTCGGAAGGCCTGGGGAACAATGCCTCTTTCCTCCTTCCTGACTCAGGCTCTTTCGGTGGAGTTTCTCTGCAATCCATGTTTTCTGCTCTTCACACTTCACAGAACAATCGGTGCATTTCATGGTTTCTGTTTCCAATTTTTATCATAGCACAAAATACAAAATAATAAAGGAAAATGCAGGTAAAGGTAAAAGGTGGAGGGAGAGGGAAGGAGAGGAGAGGGCAAAGCATTCGTTTCCTCCGCTCCTTTTGATGCACTAGAATAAATAACACAACACTTCCACTTTCTACTTTCATATAATACATATCTTCCTTAGCATCAAATCTAATTGGCAAAAGCCAAAATCAAAGTATTTTTCCCATCTTAAGCGCAAAACCCAAAAGTGGTTTCAAAATAAAAACAAAATTTCGTTCTTTTCTTTATTCAGTCCATTTAGCTGCCTCTGCTGACTCCGATCAGCTTTTGCAGCCATTATTGTCCATAGAGGGAATGACAGTTTGGTCCTTTGCTTACTGATGTGTCACTTGGACTCAATATTATATTTCTTTACATGACCCTCAATTACCAATTTTTGCTTTGCTTGAATTCCTTGGTGATTTGTCTTTGCATGTTCAGGTGAGCCAAGAAGCCCCTTTAGAAAGATAAAAGTCTCCCAAAATGGAGGAAATTCAGCTCTTCCAGCTCCACACCACACTGGGAGGCCTGGCTTTAGAAGCAACAATCCCAAGCACTAACTAAAAGGAAGAAGGAAGGCAGCTGGGTGTTCTCTGGAGCACATCTTCACCCAGCTCCCCTTCCCTGAGAACAGAAATTGAGTTGGAGGTTTGGAATCCAACTCTGATGAATTGGCTGCAAATAGAGGGAAGCTTCCCCAGAGCCCAGGAGCCCCTCGGAAGGCTGACCAACCTCTTGGGTGGCATCTTCAATCAGACAACTGAGAGTGACTGGCAGTTTAGGCTGCATGGATGAGGTCATAAAGCCATGAGAATTTCCAAGGAGATGACAGGTGCCTATCAAACCTCCCCTCCTCCACCTTTTCTCCCTGCAATAATGCCAGGCAAATCTCTGTAGGAAGTAAGGAGACAAATCACTCAAGAGCTGCCCATTTGTCACAAAAGGCAGATTGCTGGAGGTAGACTGCCCCTTTATAGGGAAGCTCCACTAAGACTCATTTATACAGCCTGGAGTCAACCTCCCTTTGCATTCCCTTTGGGTTGCCATGTTGTGTTTTCTTCCTTCATCCCAATTGAGGCTCCCTCCATTCTCTCTGCCTGGGGGCTGAAGCCTCTTTCACCCAAAGGCCTCCAGAGAGAGAATGTGGTGAGACGTTTTGAAGAGGCAGAAATTCCCTCTCCGAGTTTTGAACTTCCGGCATCGATCCAGGCCAGGAAAAGGAATTCCAGCCTCCCTGGAACAGATTCTGCCACAACAAAAGACTGTGTGGATTAATTGGGGGAGGGGGGAGGAAAGAAAGGAGGTGAGAAGGGAAGGGAGGGGGTGGAGGGGGAAGGGGGGGAAGGAGAGGGGAGAGAAAGAGGAGGGGCAGGACAGAGGACTCATATTCCCTCCCCCGTTCCTCCTCCTCTCCTCCTTAGGAGTTTGCGGGGGTCAGTCTGGACACTTCCCTCCCCCCCCACTTAGGTCTCCCCTACAAAGAGCCCTGCGAGGCTCCCCCCCCCACCTGTCAGAGCAGCTCCACCTCAAAAAGGGCCAGGTTTGGGGGAAGGGGCGAACTAAGGCAGGAAGGGAGGCCAGGCCGGGGAGGAAGAGCCACGGAGGACTGAAGGGAACGGATGGGAAGAGCAAGAATTGGAGGGGCGGAGCCAACGGTGGGAGGAGCACAGATGCCAAGCGGCCAGGGAGCCACATCAGTAAGAAGCGAGGGGCGGAGTCACAAAGCTGCCACGGCCAATGGGATGGTGTAGAAGGGGCCCCATGCAAATGTGCCCCGGCCCTGAAGAGAAACTTTTCTTCCCAGGTTACTGAATCGGAGAAGCATATGACAGCGACAGGGGAGGAGAGGAAGAGGCCCCACCCACAATTACGCAATCAGAGGAGCGACGGAAGAAAGTCGGGAGTTAGGCGACGGAAGACACCGGAAGCAGGTAGGGCGCGGGGACTGCTGGGAGTTGAAATCAGTGACTCTCTGTGGAAAAGAAAGTCCGGAGAGGGAGGACCATCAGAGGCGGAGGCTTCAGCCAGGGCCTCCCTCTGTGGGGAAGGGGATGCAGCCCTCACCTGCTTCTCTCTCTCCCTTGCAGGAGGACGGAGGAGCCCGGCGCGTGAAGGAAGGAAGGAACCCCTGAGAAGAAGAGGAGTAGGAGAAGAGCGGGGCCCGCCCAGCAGCCCTACCCAGTCCGGTCCCGGCGCGGCTTCCCCAGGAGAGAGCGGCGAAAGGCCTAGAGGCTCCGGGGTGGAAGGGAGCATGAGCCGAGGGAGAACCCGGGAAAGGCGGCTGCGAGTAGGGCGATGCTGGAAGGAGGAAAGAGACGGGGACACCAAGACGTTCCTGAAGACCGGAGAATCTTTTGGAAGACCTCAGAATCCCGAAAGGATCCAGGAGGAACACAGGAAATATCAGTGCCTGGAATGTGAAAAATTCTTCAAAACAAATCAACAGCTTCAGATCCATCTAAGGGTCCATTCAGGAGAGAAACCTCATAAATGCCTGGAGTGTGGAAAGAGCTTCAATTTTTTGGGAAACCTTTATAGACATCAAAGGATCCACACAGGAGAAAAACCTCATAAATGCCTGGAGTGTGGAAAGAGCTTCAATATTTTGGGAAACCTTTATAGACATCAAAAGATCCACACAGGAGAAAAACCTCATAAATGCCTGGAGTGTGGAAAGAGCTTCAGTGAGAGGAGCAGCCTTTATACACATCAAAGGATCCACACAGGAGAAAAACCTCATAAATGCCTGGAATGTGGAAAGAGCTTCAGTCAGAGGAGCCACCTTTATACACATCAAAGGATCCACACAGGAGAAAAACCTCATAAATGCCTGGAGTGTGGAAAGAGCTTCAGTCACAGGAGCCACCTTTATACACATCAAAGGATCCACACAGGAGAAAAACCTCATAAATGCCTGGAGTGTGGAAAGAGCTTCAGTCACAGGAGCAGCCTTTATACACATCAAAGGATCCACACAGGAGAAAAACCTCATAAATGCCTGGAGTGTGGAAAGAGCTTCAGTCACAGGAGCCGCCTTTATAGACATCAAAGGATCCACACAGGAGAAAAACCTCATAAATGCCTGGAGTGTGGAAAGAGCTTCAGTCACAGGAACCACCTTTATACACATCAAAAGATCCACACAGGAGAGAAACCTCATAAATGCCTGGAGTGTGGAAAGAGCTTCAGTCAGAGGAGCAGCCTTTATGCACATCAAAAGATCCACACAGGAGAGAAACCTCATAAATGCCTGGAGTGTGGAAAGAGCTTCAGTCAGAAGAGCAGCCTTTATAGACATCAAAGGATCCACACAGGAGAAAAACCTCATAAATGCCTGGAGTGTGGAAAGAGCTTCAGTCACAGGAGCTGCCTTTATACACATCAAAGGATCCACACAGGAGAAAAACCTCATAAATGCCAGGAGTGTGGAAAGAGCTTCAGTCACAGGAGCCGCCTTTATACACATCAAAGGATCCACACAGGAGAAAAACCTCATAAATGCCTGGAGTGTGGAAAGAGCTTCAGTCACAGGAGCCGCCTTTATGCACATCAAAAGATCCACACAGGAGAGAAACCTCATAAATGCCTGGAGTGTGGAAAGAGCTTCAGTGGGAGGAGCAGCCTTTATAGACATCAAAGGATCCACACAGGAGAGAAACCTCATAAATGCCTGGAGTGTGGAAAGAGCTTCAATCTTTTGGGAAACCTTTATAGACATCAAAGGATCCACACAGGAGAAAAACCTCATAAATGCCTGGAGTGTGGAAAGAGCTTCAGTCAGAGGAGCAACCTTTATAGACATCAAAGGATCCATTGGAGAGAGAAACCGAATGAGTGCTTGGAGGATCCTTCAGAAATTCCAGGAGTCCCCAAACGATCCAGGAGGAACAAGGTAAATATCAGTGCCCAGAATGTGAAAAATCTTTCAGAGCAAGAAACTCCTTCTAAGCCATCTAAGAATCCACTCAGGAGAAAAACCTCATGAATGCCTGGAGTGTGGAAAGAGCTTCAGTTAAAAGGGAAAGCTTGTTAAACATCAAACAATCCACACTAGAGAAAAAACCTCTGCAAATGCCTGGAGTGTGGAAAGAGCTATACTGAGTGTAGAGGCCTCCATCGACTCCAAATCATTCACAAGGGAGTTTGAGAGATCACAGGGTTTATCTCAGGAATTGAATTGAGTTACGTATTCAATTTGACCAATTGTAAATAGACACGCTAGCAAGTTGTCTCTAGTGCAGGGATCCCCAACCTTTTTTGCCCCAAGGACCGGTTTCATTTCAAAGAAAATTTTGCGGACCGGCTGTGTGGCTCAGCAGTCATGTGACTGGGTGGGCGTGGCCAACTTGGGAATTGTGAAAATCATTTAACAATGGTCTTGGTTAACAACCAAATTTTGGGCTCAATTGTGGTCATAAGTTCTTTCTTTCTTTCTTTCTTTCTCTCTCTCTCTCTTTCTTTCTCTCTTTCTCTTTCTTTCTCTCTATTTCTTTCTCTTTTTCTTTCCCTCTTTCTCTCTATTTTGTTGCAACATGGCACTCACAAGTTCCTGTTTACGGAACAAAGGATAAGAAGTCTCCACTTCTCCGGATGCTAAGTTTGTTTACGGAACAAAGATAAGATAAGTCTCCATTTCTCCGAATGCTAACACCCAAAGAGATGTGTGACTCACCCAAAGGATGTAACCATATAAGGTATCAGGATGTAACCATATAAGGTATTAGGATGTAACCATGTATATGATTGGGCCACGTAGTTGCTCCTTTGTATGAGCCTAATAAAAGAGGTTGCAGGGCAGTGTTCGAGGCTTCTAAGGTTCCACGCTGACCACAGAGCTTGCTCTGCCTTGGATCTCATGCTTAATCCAATCTGTGTCGTTGCCTTCTTCCTTGGAGCCCGCTTAGCCCATGGCTGAGTGCACCCCGGTCCAGGGGCCCCGCAGACCAGCACAATCACCACAATAAGATCTGGTGACCACGACGTGGATCTTGTCTAGGATTACGTTGCCTTGACTCCCACCTCACACACCTCGGCGAAGGCTTTTTCGTGAGTATGGGCTCCTCACTCTCTCGAGTTTCGTCAGTACATAGGGATGAACTCCTATCTCTAGTCAAGAAGGCTAATTGTCTGCAAAAAGTTAACGGCACGACTATGTATCTTCTCTCTAAGAAACACCTTTCCGCCTTTCTCAAATATGCTTCTTTACACTGTCCTGCCTATCCTTTAGAAGGTTCTCTTTGCCTTTCTATCCTTTCTCCTTCAACACCTTCACCATCCGACACTTCTGATGATAAATCTCTTTCCCCTATTACTTCTGAACCCCCTCTTAAACCTAATCCTCCACCTTATGCCCCTCCACCTTCTACACCTTCCGTTTCTCCTCCCTTACCCCCTGAACCTTTAGATAATCCCCCTCCTCTTCTCAATTCCTTTCAACACGCTCTCATGGACTATGTTTTAATTGGGACTTTAAAAGACAAAACTTAATTGGCTTTCAGATCTATTGTTTAGGAAAACTGTACTGTAAGATTGTTTTAATATGTGCCTGCAATTTCTTGTGTCCCCTCCTGTAATAAGATCTTCCCCACCACCTTTTCTTTAAGGAAAAAAAAAACGTAACTCTCTGCTCCAGAGCAATAAAACTCTTCACACTCCTTTATATTACTAAGTGGCCAATTAAGCTAACAAAGAAGGGAAAAGCTAACAGACTTTTTGAGTTAGGAAGGATGCAGATTGAGTTAGGATATATGATTTAAGTTTTACCATATGTTAGGTTATATGATTTAAGGTTTAACTTGAAGTTTAGAATAATTTAGACTAGTTTGAGTAATTAGTATGCAAAGAATAAAGGCTTTTTATGGCCTTGTATGAATGTTTTAAATTGTGTTTTGACTGAGATTAGTCAGAAAGGATTGCATGTGTCTGTTGGAATAAATGTGAAATTTTTAATTATATGATAGTGGTCAGAGTTTGCCAAAATGGTGGCTCTGGTCGTTGCGTTGCGAAAAATTCACTGGCCATTTTAGAGATCAGTGCCCTCCCCCAGGTGGGGGTGATCTTTCGAGTCTTTCCACCCCACATTGCAACAAACTTTAAAATGAGCAGAAAAACTGCAGGAGGATATTTCTCCCTCCTTTTCATTCACACACACATTCTTTTGCCCACTTTCCACCCCCTCTTGCCTGCCTCTCTCTGAGTGCGGAGGGAGGCAGGGGGAAAGAGGGAGGGGGGTGAAATCACACAGGCCAAACACACACACACACACACATACACACACTCACTCACATCTTAAACGGGACTGCAAGAAAGAAAATAGTACGTGAGAGAGAGAGAGAGAGAAGGTAGAAAAGAGAGAAAGACAAAGAATGTAAGAGAAAGAAAAGTAAATAGAGGGAGAGAGACAGAGGCAAGAAAAAGAAAAGTAAAAGTAAAAAGAAAGTTAGACAGAGAGAAAGAGAGGGAAAGAGAAGACAGAGAAAGTAAGAGAAAGTAAAAGAAAGTAATAAAGAGAAAGTGAGACAGAGAGAAGGAGAGGGAAAGAGAATAAGAGATAGAAGCAGAAAGCAGAAAGAAAGGGATCTTTAAGAAGCAGAAAGAAAGGGATTTTTAAGTGAGTTTCACAACACACCCACATTTATCTACAAATAATCACATTTTACATTTCACTTTTCACTCTTCCTTCATGAAATTCAATTAGTATAACCATTTTAAGGAACTGTATAATACTTATTTTTCAGTTTTGCCAACAATCTTGGATTTTCATTTGAACATTTTTTGAGTTTTATTTTTATCCATATGCAGGAATGATTTTTTGCTATTTTGCCTGCATTTTGAAAAATTTTACCACTTAATGAGTTACCTAGCTTCCATAACAATGAAGCTGGTTTTTCCCACATTTCGTTTTTTGATGTCAGATTTGTTTGACATCTGCCTTTGGAAAATTTCCTTCCATCTAAATTGTTTTTTGAATTTTTGGGTGTTGATTCCAAGTTTTTTGAATTTTGTACCGTTATTTTTTGCTTTGCCTGTCATAATTTTTCCACAATTAAATTTTACTTCTAGAGGAGTATTGGCTTTACTTATGATTTTGCTCCCAGAAGCCTATTCACCTCACACCCCACGGTGGATTTCTACAACCAAAGGGTCTTCGCTAAAAGGTGAATCAATTGATTTCTCAAAAAATGACATGATATAAAAGATTGTTTTTTCTCCATTCCTTTGTATCCAAAGGGTCTTGTCCTGCTTGTAGCAAACAAACGCATTCTATTCCCATGGGAGTCAATCCCAGAGGAACAGAATGTAATCAAATTTGGCAAATGGATGTTACCCAATATGCTTCCTTTTCCCCATGGAAGTACATTCATGTATCCATTGATACGTACTCTGGGTCCATCATCGCCACCCCTCAAAGGGGTGAGGCTATAAAACATGTCATCAATCATTGTATTCGCTCTTTTGCTTCGTTGGGATGCCCAAATGAATTAAAAACAGACAACGGGCCCGCTTAGCCAAGCATTTTGGCCTTTTGTCAGAATTGGGGAATAATCAGATATTCAGATACCAGGGGAAAAGGACCCCCCAGCCTCCCAGCGGTGCAAAACACATTAAACCTTTGTCTTTATGTCTTAAACTTTCTTAACCTCACCGGAACCCCCCCCACGTCCGCCGCTTGTTGTTACTTTTCTTCTGCCCCCTCTGCTGAACATCAGCGACCGCTTGTCTATTACCGGCGCCCACCTGACCTGACCTGGCGAGGACCAGCAGAGTTCATCACGTGAGAAAGTGGTTACGCCACCATATTTGCAGACAACACCACTGTCTGGGTTCCTGGTCGTCACCTGAAACCATCCCAAGCTGTTCCTGCTCCAACCCTCGCTTCAACTCCTCGAATCCAGGCCCTTGTTCCAGTCTCTCCAGAAAGGAGCCATAGCTGTCATCAGATGCAAGGATCCGGAACAAATTTATTGTCCTTTTGCCTTTCTACACAGAGGTAAACATGTCAGCCCACACACAGGACATTACATGATATACTCACATCACCCCTGCACAATGACATTGACATTTACAGCTTCTGAAGCCACCATCGGACTGTACACCTGCCAAAGCTTTGATGGAAAACACCTTGTGACCAAAGCAAAAGAGGTGGTTTTGCTGAACTTGGCTGCACATCCACCAGCACCTGACCATTTGACATGAGGGAAAAAGGACATCTTTCCCAACAGCTGCCGATCCCGAAACCATCGTTCGGTGCTTAACCAGGTCCAGCCCGAACAAAGATGGACACATCAACCATTTCTTCAGACATGGCAGATAAAAGAAATTCAGCATTTAACAAGACGCAATTATACACATGGCTCCCTAATAGAACATGGTTAAAGAACTTTGTAAATACAATAATTGGTATTGTTGCTATGCTTGTTATGTTATGTTGCTGTATTCAATGTTTGCTTTCATTAATAATGATTTTCAAAGGTTTTACTCCAAAGGTGCCATGAGGTGGAGTCAGATGACCCAACCCAGAAGGAGAGCTCTATTTCTCACCTACAACAATTTCTGACATCCCTATGTTTAATTTTTCTCCTTGGCTTACTACACTGTTATCTGCTATGTTAGGACCAATTGTTATTATGATATTATTGTTATGTACCCTTGGCCCATGTGTTGGAACAAAATTGTTGCGATTTTTGGAATCACGCTTGAACTCCTTGGGAAATGAACTGACAGAAACAAAGAACGAGGTTATGCTATTAAACTCACATATCAGACCTAGTGAAAAAATGCCATTAATGCACTTCTCGGACTTAGACATAAATTCGGCCTCGGATAACGAAGGTATGTACCCAGCGGATAGAGGGCATCCGAAGGGAGGCCCTACATCCAATGGAAGCATGGCCTCAGTTATCAGATCTGAATAACCACAAGGTTTAGGAGCGTTCCAAAAAACAAAAACAGAGGAGATGTTGCAACATGGCACTCACAAGTTCCTGTTTACGGAACAAAGGATAAGAAGTCTCCACTTCTCCGGATGCTAAGTTTGTTTACGGAACAAAGATAAGATAAGTCTCCATTTCTCCGAATGCTAACACCCAAAGAGATGTGTGACTCACCCAAAGGATGTAACCATATAAGGTATCAGGATGTAACCATATAAGGTATTAGGATGTAACCATGTATATGATTGGGCCACGTAGTTGCTCCTTTGTACGAGCCTAATAAAAGAGGTTGCAGGGCAGTGTTCGAGGCTTCTAAGGTTCCACGCTGACCACAGAGCTTGCTCTGCCTTGGATCTCATGCTTAATCCAATCTGTGTCGTTGCCTTCTTCCTTGGAGCCCGCTTAGCCCATGGCTGAGTGCACCCCGGTCCAGGGGCCCCGCAGACCAGCACAATCACCACAATAAGACTATTTCTTTCTCTTTCTTTCTCTTTCTTTCCCTCCTCTCTTTCTTTCTCTTTCTTTCCCTCTTTCTTTGTCTCTTTTTCTTTCTCTTTCTCTCTTTCTGTCTCTCTCCCACTTTCTTTTTCTTTCTTTCTTTCTCTCTATCTCTGTCTCCTTTGTCCGCCTATCTGTCACTCTATGTTTGTTTATGTCTCTGTCTGTCTCGCATCCACTCACTGAATCACTCATTCTGTGTCTCTCATTCTCTTCCTGTTTCTGTGTGTGTGTGTGTCACTCTCTGATTCCCCCCTCCCTCCCTGTCTCTCTCTGTGTCTGTGCCTCTCTCTGTCTTTCGTTGTCGCCTCCCCCCCCCCCCCCGGCAGAACCTCCTCAGCCCGGGCCGCCTTGCTCACTCACCTTAGCCTGCTTCGCCCTCCCAGGCACCAAACTTGATTGCTCATTTGCTTCCTCAGGTTCCTTCCAGGAGCTGAGAAGTCTCCGGGTGGGGGGGGTGGGCGGGAGGAAAGGAATCGGCGGCCAGTAGGGAGGGGCGGCGGCGCCCAGGAGTCCCACCATCGACGAGGGTGGAGGAAGAGCCGCACTCCAACGGCACGAACAGCCGCACCTGCGTTCTCCCGCATGCTCTGCCCAGTGGGCTGCCCCCTCCGCCCTTCTCCAGCTCTGCGGCCCAGTTCCTACCAAGTCACGGACCGCCACCGGTCCGCGGCCCGGGAGTTGGGGACCCCTGTTCTAGTGCACAAGCTCTCAGTGTCCTTACAAACAAAGAGAATTATGATATTCATGATAATTGTAATTCCAATCAGAGAGGGTTGAGTAAAGACATTAAGAAATGTAGATAATTTCCAAATAAGTAACTTTCCCAGACTAATTAATAAAGGACTTTTTCAATTGAACAGGCAAAATGTTTCAACTGGCTGAAATTGTACCTTTTCACAACTGACTTAGGTGACTCATGAAGCCATTTCCCACATGAAGGTTCTCTTTCTAATGAAATGCTCATTTCAATGCTTGTGCTTAATATTATGGGATGTTACTGGCCACCTATTTGATATAACTGTAGCTGAGCAGGATGACTCCTTCCATGCGTTAAAAAAAGTCTGTTTAAAATTTTTAAAAATAAGTTTTCTATATTTGTTTTAAAAATCTATTTTTATCCATTCTGATTTTTTTCGTGGCATCAACTGTTCTTTTCTACTTTTTTCTACTGTGCGGAAACCAGATTCTGTGTCCTGGATTCCTTAATACTCTAATAAATTGCCTTTAAATGGGCATCCCACTTGGTGCCTAATTGAAGCAAGCGTGCCTTGCCTTGAATCTAGGACTCTTTTCGCCTTCATTGTTGTGGGTGTGAAGGAGCTTCTCCCTGTCATTATTTGATATAATCTATTTGAGTTTTCCAAATGTCCGTACCATGTAAGACTATCCCCAGACATCTGACACTCTTTGTCAGTTGGATTCCCTGAATGGTCCCCTTGTCTTCCAGCAGAAACCGCTACGAGGGACTCTGTTAAGGCCAAGAAAGCGCCATATTCTAAAATGGGTTCGCTGTTCAGTAATGGCAACAATGTTGTATTTGCTCTCATGCTCTAAGAGAAAATTTACTGTATTATTTGATACATAGATGTGCTTTGCACAATACAAGGGTAATAACTTTTGTCTTAGTAGCAATAGCAGGTAAACTTACATCCCGCTTTACAAGCCATCTCTAAGCGGTTTACAGAGTCAGCATATTGACTGATGGAAGGATGGAAGGCTGAGCCGATGAGAATTGAAATGTTGAACTCCTGGCAGTCAGCAGAATCAGCCTGGGATTAGAATTAGTCTGGAAGATCCTTGTGAAGCTGAGAAGCCTCAATGTTCACCCATTATAAAGTCACCTTATTTGGGGTGCACCATAAGGAGGTTAGTCTACCCTGCAACCTCTTTGGACAGTAATGGGAGGAGCCTTTGATAGTGAGAAAGCATGGGACCAGGAATGGGCAACTTGTAACTCAGGTCTGCTTAGTTTAGTGTCTGACCCAATACTGGACAGAACCAAGGCTGCTCCAGGTGCCAATATTGGAACCATTGCCTGATTTCCCGTTTCCTTTTCCCAACAATGAGGTATTAATTTCTATGGGGAAATTCACTAGCAGGAACCATTGGCAGGAGATTCTCCTCCTTAGCTCCTCTCCAACTGGAGATTATCTCCTTTTATGCAAGAATTCTGCATTCTTCTCTCCAGGAAGGAAATGCATCCATGAGGTTGGTATTTTAAAAGACACCTGAGGTTTAAATACAAACTAGAATACACAAAGCAGTTAACTTTCGTTTCCTTTCGTCTGAGGATTAACGCCATCTTAAATTCGTTGTTCTAAATCCTTTGTTCCAAATCCATGCCCTTCGAATTTAACGCTACTGTATTTAAAAAAATTCATACCTGTAGTTAAGGCAATTAGAGCAGAATATTTTCCTGGCTTGCATGGAATGTAAATTGAAAGTTGAGAGCTACGCCTATTTGGGTTGAATTTTGAAAGTTAAATGCTATGTTTGCATAGATATAGAATTTATGGGAGAATCTTTATATTATATTTTATAGATGGTATCTAGATCCTAAGAAATTATCATCATGTATGTAACCTAATGGTTAATTAAAATGCTGGAAGGGAGAATCTAGGAGCCTAAAAATTTATTATGTATCCGAATGCTTAACCAAGTGTTGAAGGTGTGGGTGTTTATGATGGGTTTGAAATAAGGGTGTTTTTTTTTAATTGATAAGGAGAAATGCAAGGGGTATAATGTGAACAGAGAAGATAATATCTGGGTTCCTTGGGATTATTAGAGTGGTGTATAGTGGAAGTCGGGGGTGGGTTGGAATGGGAGGTGGGGGAGGGATAGGGTGGTCAGGGAAGGGATGGGGACAATTGGATAATATTATATTTTGTGAGAAATTCATATTATGGGGGTTGGGAAGAGGGGGGGGTAGAGCACTTGAATTTGATTTATATTATATGTATGGGGAGGGGGGGAAAGGGGAAAATTTGTTTTTGTAAAACTTTTTCAATAAAAAAAAAGACACTTGAGGGAGTCACATATGGAGAGTTTCTTTCTTTCTTTATTATGTCTGCAAATGAGGCGGAGAAGAAGCTGTGGGAGAAAAGAAAAGGAGACTATTTGGAGCTGAGGGTTGGACTGAGGGGTCTTTGGAGGTCTCTGATCCTCTCCCTCCTCTCTCCCCCCAACAACAACCCTGTGAGGTGGGCTGGACCGAAAGAGCGACCATTCCCCCCCCCCCCCCGTTCCTCCACCACTGGAGCCCCCACTGGCTCCCCTTCATAGGCGGCTCTAAGGTCTCCGCCCCAGAAGGGCCTCAATTGGGGGGAAAGGGGGGGGAATGACCCCCAAGATCAAAGGGAGACCTACCCGCCCATTTCCGCTGGGAACCATGACAACCAGCCACACCGCGCAAGCGCCATGTCGCTAGTTAAACGCTGGGGGACGCCGATTGGTCGCTCTGGAGAGGAATAGGGCGGCGATTGGCAGGAGGACTCCCTTGGGGGGCGGTCCCTGCAAAGGAAGTGGCGTAAGTTCTGGAGAAAAACGTGAAACCGCCACTTCCGGAGAAGAAACGGGCAACGAGGGAGCTCCCTGAAGAGGCGACAGAGGAGTCCGGAAGACGAAGGTGTGGCGCAGGGGACGCTGGGAGTCGCAGTCGGGAGGGGCTTTCTGGGAGATGGGGGGAGGCTGAGGCCTAGCTGGGCGTCCAGGAAGGGAGACGGGGCGCTGGGAGGGAGGCCGGGGCCGCTCTAGCATTCCCGGGAGAAACGTGAGGGGAGGCTTCGGCCTGGGAAAGTGGGCGCAGCCGTGACCCGCCTCTCCTCCTCCCCTGCAGGAGGACGGGGGAGGGAAGGCAGGAAGCGCCGCGTGAGAGCCGGAGGAGGGCGGGCCCCGCGGAGCAGCCGCGGGAGACGGCGAGGAAAGGCCGGGAGGCTCCGGGGCTGCAGGAGGGAAGAGCCCAAGGGGAGCCCGGGAAAGGCGTCTGCCTGGAGGGCGATGCGGGGAGGGAGGCGGAGACGGGCGGAGAGCCCGAGAGGGTCCCGGAGGGCGGGGGGTCCTTCGGAAGGCCTGGGGAACAATGCCTCTTTCCCCCTTCCTGACTCAGGCTCTTTAGGTGGAGTTTCTCTGCAATCCATGTTTTCTGCTCTTCACACTTCACAGAACAATCGGTGCATTTCATGGTTTCTGTTTCCAATTTTTATCATAGCACAAAATACAAAATAATAAAGGAAAATGCAGGTAAAGGTAAAAGGTGGAGGGAGAGGGAAGGAGAGGAGAGGGCAAAGCATTCGTTTCCTCCGCTCCTTTTGATGCACTAGAATAAATAACACAACACTTCCACTTTCTACTTTCATATAATACATATCTTCCTTAGCATCAAATCTAATTGGCAAAAGCCAAAATCAAAGTATTTTTCCCATCTTAAGCGCAAAACCCAAAAGTGGTTTCAAAATAAAAACAAAATTTCATTCTTTTCTTTATTCAGTCCATTTAGCTGCCTCTGCTGACTCCGATCAGCTTTTGCAGCCATTATTGTCCATAGAGAGAATGACAGTTTGGTCATTTGCTTATTGATGTGTCACTTGGACTCAATATTATATTTCTTTACATGACCCTTAATCAGCAATTTTTGCTTTGCTTGAACTCCGTGATTTCCAAGGAATTGGAATGTTCAGGTGAGCCAAGAAGCCCCTTTAGAAAGATAAAAGTCTCCCAAAGTGGAGGAAATTCAGCTCTTCCAGCTCCACACCACACTGGGAGGCCTGGCTTTAGAAGCAACAATCCCAAGGAGTAATTAAGAGGAAGAAGGAAGGGAGCTGGTGTTCTCTGGAGCACATCTTCACCCAGTTCCCCTCCCTGAGAACAGAAATTGAGTTGGAGGTTTGGAATCCAACTCTGATGAATTGGCTGCAAATAGAGGGAAGCTTCCCCAGAGCCCAGGAGCCCCTCGGAAGGCTGACCAACCTCTTGGGTGGCATCTTCAGTCTGAGAACTGAGAGTGACTGGCAGATTAGGCTGCATGGATGAGGTCATAAAGCCATCAGAATTCCCAAGGAGATGACAGGTGCCTATCAAACCTCACCTCCTCCACCTTTTCTCCCTGCAATAATGCCAGGCAAATCTCTGTAGGAAGTAAGGAGACAAATCACTCAAGAGCTGCCATTTGTCAGAAAAGGCAGATTGCTGGAGGTAGACTGCCCCTTTATAGGGAAGCTCCACTAAGACTCATTTATACAGCCTGGGGTCAACCTCCCATTGCATTCCCTTGGGTTGCCATGCTGTGTTTTCTTCCATCATCCCAATTGAGGCTCCCTCCATTCTTTCTGCCTGGGGGCTGAAGCCGCTTTCACCCCAAGGCCTCCCTGGAACAGATTCTGCCACAATGAAAGACTGTGTGCATTAATTGGGGGAGGGGGGAGGAAAGAAAGGAGGTGAGAAGGAAAGGGAGGGGGTGGAGGGGGAAGGGGGGGAAGGAGAGGGGAGAGAAAGAGGAGGGGCAGGATAGAGGACTCCTATTCCCTCCCCCGTTCCTCCCCCTCCCCTCCTTAGGAGTTTGCGGGGGTCAGTCTGGACACTTCCCCCCCCCCCCACTTAGGCCTCCCCTGCGAGGCTCCCCCCCCCACCTGTCAGAGCAGCTCCACCTCAAAAAGGGCCAGGTTTGGGGGGAGGGGCGAACTGAGGCAGGAAGGAAGGCCAGGCCGGGGAGGAAGAGCCACGGAGGACTGAAGGGAACGGATGGGAAGAGCAAGAAGCGGAGGGGCGCAGCCAACGGTGGGAGGAGCACAGACGCCAAGCGGCCAGGGAGCCACAGCAGGAAGAAGCGACGGGCGGAGTTACAAAGCTGGCACGGCCAATGGGATGGTGTAGAAGGCGCCGCATGCAAATGTGCCCCGGCCCTGAAGAGAAAGTTTTCTTCCCAGGTTACTCAATCGGAGAAGCATACGGCAGCGACAGGGGAGGAGAGGAAGAGGCCCCACCCACAATTACGCAATCAGAGGAGCGACGGAAGAAAGTCGGGAGTTAGGCGACGGAAGACCCGGAAGCAAGTAGGGCGCGGGGACTGCTGGTAGTTGAAATCAGAGACGCTCTGTGGAAAAGAAAGTCCGGAGAGGGAGGACCATGAGAGGCAGAGGCTTCAGCCAGGGCCTCCCTTTGTGGGGAAGGGGACGCAGCCCTCATCCGCTTCTCTCTCTCCCTTGCAGGAGGACGGAGGAGCCCGGCGCGGAAAGGAAGGAAGCACCGCCTGAGAAGAAGAGGAGTAGGAGAAGAGCGGGGCCCACCCAGCAGCCCTACCCCTCTAGGCGAAAGGCCTAGAGGCTCCGGGGCGGCAGGAGCATGAGCCGAGGGAGAACCCGGGAAAGGCGGCTGCGAATAGGACGATGCTGGGAGGAGGAAAGAGACGGGGACCCCAAGACGTTCCTGAAGCCCGGAGAATCTTTTGGAAGACCACAGAATCCCGAAAGGTTCCAGGAGGAACGAAGGAAATATCAGTGCCTCGAATGTGAGAAATCCTTCAAAACAAATCAACAACTTCAGATCCATCTAAGGGTCCATTCAGGAGAGAAACCTCATGAGTGCCTGGAGTGTGGAAAGAGCTTCAGTCAGAGGGGCCACCTTTATACACATCAAATGATCCATTCAGGAGAGAAACCTCATACATGCCTGGAGTGTGGAAAAAGCTTCCGTGTGAGGAGCCACCTTCATCAACATCAAAGGATCCATTCAGGAGAGAAACCTCATAAATGCCTGGAGTGTGGAAAGAGCTTCAGTCAGAGGAGTCACCTTTATACACATCAAAGGATCCACTCAGGAGAGAAACCTTATAAATGCCTCAAATGTGGAAAGAGCTTCAATCAGAGGAGCTACCTTTATAGACATCAAAGTATCCACACAGGAGAAAAACCTCATAAATGCCTCAAATGTGGAAAGAGCTTCAATCAGAGGAGCTACCTTAATAAACATCAAAGGATCCACACAGGAGAAAAACCTCATAAATGCTTGGACTGTGGAAAGAGCTTCACTCATAGAAGCACCCTTTATACACATCAAAGGATCCACACAGGAGAAAAACCACATAAATGCCTGGAGTGTGGAAAGACCTTCAGTCAGTGGAGCAACCTTTATAGTCATCAAAAGATCCACTCAGGAGAAAAACCTCATAAATGTCTGGAATGTGGAAAGAGCTTCAGTCAGAGGAGCAACCTTTACAGACATCAAAGGATCCACTCAGGAGAAAAACCTCATAAATGCCTGGAGTGTGGAAAGAGCTTCAGTCGGAGGAGCAGCCTTTATACACATCAAAGGATCCACACAGGAGAAGAATCCTGTAAATGTCTGGAATGTGGAAAGAGCTTCAGTGAGAGGAGCAACCTTTACAGACATCAAAGGATCCACACAGGAGAGAAAACTCATAAATGCCTGGAGTGTGGAAAGAGCTTCAGTCACAGGAGCAAACTTTATAGACATGAAAGAATCCACTCAGGAGAAACACCTCATAAATGCCTGGAGTGTGGAAAGAGCTTCAGTAAGAGGAGCTACCTTTATGAACATCAAAGGATCCACACAGGAGAAAAACCTCATAAATGCCTGGAGTGTGGAAAGAGCTTCCGTGATAAGAGCAGCTTTTATAAACATCAAAGGATCCACACAGGAGAGAAACCTCATAAATGCCTGGAGTGTGGAAAGAGCTTCAGTCGGAGGGGCAGTCTTTATATACATCAAAGGATCCACACAGGAGAAAAACCTCATAAATGCCTGGAGTGTGGAAAGAGCTTCAGTCGGAGGAGCAGCCTTTATATTCATCAAAGGATCCACACAGGAGAAAAACCTCATAAATGCCTGGAGTGTGGAAAGAGCTTCAGTCGGAGGAGCAACCTTTATATTCATCAAAGGATCCACACAGGTGAAAAACCACATAAATGCCTGGTCTGTGGAAAGAGCTTCAGTCAGAGGAGCAACCTTTATACACATCAAAAGATCCACACAGGAGAAAAACCTCATTAATGCCTGGAGTGTGGAAAGAGCTTCCGTCAGAGGAGCAGCTTTTATAAACATCAAAGGATCCACACGGGAGAAAAACCATATAAACGCCTGGAGTGTGGAAAGAGCTTCAGTCAGAAAGCACAACTTAACAGATATCAAAGATTCTACACATTGGAGAATTCAGCTGGGAAAATATGGTAAAATTGTCTGAGTGTGAGAAAACCTTCAATCACACTGTACCTGAGGAATTGAATTTTATATTTAATTTGGCCAAGTGTGAATAGGCACACTAGGAATTCGCCTTGACTACACAAGGTCTCAGTGTACAAAAGAGCAAGGGAATAATTACATTCATGATATTTTTCATAATTCGAAGAGGAATTTTTTTTCTTTACTCCAAATGAGTAAAGATGATATTAAGGGTAAATACTAACTGCCAAGTAAGGGACTTTCTCAGTGAATAGTAAAGGAGTTTTTAAATTGCTCCTGGTACATGATTCAACCGACTCAAATTGTACCTTTTCACAGCAGACGTATGTGACTCATGGTGACATTTCTCATGGGAATGGCCTTTTAATGCAATGCTCATTTCAGTCGTTATACTTCATATTATGGGATGTTACTGTCAATGTCTCTTATGTAACTAGCTGGATAGGATGATTTATTTCTTGCAATATACTCTTCGGTTTTGTACATTTCCTACTGTATGGAATATAAACTGAAGCCCAATTCTGTGTCCTGAATTCTTTTTTTTCATTGAGGGAAATCTCTTTGCTGCAATCTTCTACATAAATAAAAATGTAACAAGAATTTGTTTAAAACCGCTAATCTCCAAAGGTACTGCACTGATCGCTTCCACATTTTCACCCAACGTTCCTCACCAATGATATATATAGATTGTGTAGATGTCACATCTCTGCCAGGTAGATAAAATGGAAATGTAAAAAATGTAGGTAGAGGAATACAGAGAGCAGTGGGACACAGGTATTATGCCATCCTTTATGACATAAAATAATAATAATAATAATAATAATAATAAATTTTTATTTCTAACCCGCTCTCTCTCCCCAGAGGGACTCGAGGCGGGGCACAGGAGAATTAAAAAACAATAAGCACAGAGTACAAAATTTAAAAACACAATTAAACATATCCTGCGCTAAAAACATCTATAAAAACTAAAAACTGTCCCTAAAACCCCTTAACACCATAACTAATTAAAATTACCCTAGGCCAGCCAAACGGAAGAAATGAGTTTTTAAAAGCTGTCGGAAGGAGCGAAGGTCAGTGGTCGTTCTGATTTCGGGGGGGAAGGTCGTTCCAGAGGGTCGGGCCCGCCACAGAGAAGGCCCTTCCCCTGGACGTCGCCCGCTGGCACAGCCTAGTGGACGGCACCCGGAGAAGTCCCTCTCTGTGGGAGCGAATCGGTCGCAGGGATGTATGAGGCAGAATGCGATCCCGCAGATAGCTAGGTCCCGTGCCATGGAGCGCTTTAAAGATGGTAATTAACACCTTGAAGCGCACCCGAAAGATGACAGGCAGCCAGTGCAGCTCGCGCAGGAGCGGTGTTACACGGGAGAACCTAGAGGCTCCCATAACTGCCCGCGCGGCTGCATTCTGGACTAGCTGAAGCCTTCGGGTGCACCTCAAGGGGAGCCCCATGTAGAGAGAGTTGCAATAGTCCAGCCGGGATGTCACGAGGGCATGAGTGACTGTGCAAAGGGCACCCCGATCCAATAGGGGACGCAACTGGCGGACCAGGCGAACCTGGTAAAACGCCCTCCTGGCCACGGCTGTCACTTGATCTTTCATGGACAGCCGGGCATCAAGGAGGACGCCCAAGTTGCATGCCCCATCCACAGGGGTAAGGTGATCGTCCCCTATGGCCAGTGATGGAGTCAACTGGTTGTACCGGGATGCCGGAAACCACAGCCACTCGGTCTTAGACGGGTTGAGTCTGAGTCTGTTACTTCCCATCCAGGCCCGCACGGCTTCCAGGCACTGACACATCACCGCTACGGCATCGTTGGGGTGGTTTGGGGTAGATATATACAGCTGCGTGTCGTCAGCGTAGAGGTGGTACTCTACCCCAAAACCACGGATGATCTCACCCAGCGGCTTCATGTATGTGTTGAACAGGAGTGGCGAGAGGACCGACCCCTGAGGCACCCCACAAGTGAGGGGCCTAGAGGTCGACCTCTGCCCTCCTGTCAACACAAATTGCGACCGACCGGAGAGGTAGGAGGAGAACCACCGTAAAACGGTGCCTCCCACCCCCAACCCCTCCAGCCGATGCAATAAGATACCATGGTCGATGGTATCAAAAGCCGCTGAGAGGTCTAATAGGACCAGGATGGAGGAACAACCCCCATCTCTGGCCCTCCAGAGATCATCTACCAACGCGACCAATGCCGTCTCGGTGCTGTGCCCGGGCCGGAAGCCGGACTGGCGCGGGTTTAGATAATCAACTTCCTCCAAGTGACGGGGAAACTGTTGTGCCACCACACTCTCAACAACCTTCGCCAGGTAGGGAAGGTTGGAGACGGGACGATAGTTGGCTAATAAAGCTGGATCCAGAGAGGGCTTCTTCAGGAGGGGCCTCACCATGGCCTCTTTAAGAGAGGCAGGCAAGAAACCCTCACTCAGAGAAGTGTTGACAACCTCTTGGAGCCAGCCTCGTGTCACCTCCCAGGATGCCAGTACAAACCAGGAAGGACACGGGTCCAATAAACATGTGGCGGCTCGCAATCGCCCACGTAACCTGTCCATATCCTCGGAAGTAACAGAGTCAAACTCCTCCCAACCAAGGCCCGCCTCGTGCAATCCCACTGGGCCATCAATGGAGACTAGCTCGTTCTGGATCTGAGCGATTTTCTCCTGCAGATAAATCACAAATTCCTCTGCTCTACCCTGTAATGGGGCTTCCCGCACCCTCTGTTGTAAGAGGGAGCGGATCACCCTAAACAGGGCGGCAGGGTGGTTATCTGCGGATGCTATGAGAGTGGCACAATGATGGCATTTGGCCACTCTCAGCGCCACAATGTAAGTCCGTAAATGGGCTCTTACCTGTGTCCGGTCAGATTCAGATCGAGTAGACCTCCATCTCCTCTCTAGGCATCTCTTGTGGCGTTTCATCACCCTTAGCCCCTCGGTAAACCAAGGGGCCAGGGTGGTTCGCCGCCGCAAGAGAGGCCGCAAGGGCGCGACCCGATCCAAGGCTCCCGTGGTTGCAATATTCCATGCGGCCACGTCCTCCATCGGGGCGCGGGTCAGGGATACAGGAAGTGGCCCAAGCGCCGTCTGGAACCTGTCCGGGTCCATCAGGCGCCTGGGGCGGAACCAGATAGGTGACTCAGGTTCCGCCTCCCCGCGATGGGGTGTAGCGATTGGAAAGTCAAGCCGGAGAAGTGAGTGGTCTGACCATGACAGGGGTGTGATGACTATATCCCCTATACCCAGATCACTCTTCCACTGGCCAGAGACAAAGATTAGATCCGGCGTATGTCCACCCTCGTGAGTGGGGCCCTGAATTACTTGGGTCAGGTCCATGGCCGTCATGGAAGCCATGAACTCCCGAGCTGCCTCCGATGATTCGCCCACCGATGGCAGATTAAAGTCCCCCATGACTATCAGTCTGGGGGTCTCAACTGCCATCGTAGCGATCACCTCGAGGAGCTCGGGCAGGGCTGTTGCTACATAGCGGGGACCCAGGTATACAACCAGCAAGCCCAACTGCCTCCCTAGGCCCCACTTCACGCAGAGGGACTCGCAGCCGGTGGTCTGTGGCACAGTGGTCTCTCTCGGCTCCAGACCTTCCCTGACAATAACCGCTACCCCACCACCCCTGCCTAGGGCCCGTGGCTGATGAAAAGCGCGGTAACCTGGTGGGCACATTTCTACGAGGGGAAGTCCACCCTCGTGGCCCAACCAGGTCTCCGCTATTCCTACCAGGTCCGGCTCCCCCTCCGACACAAGGTCGTAAATGAGGGGGGCTTTGTTGACCACGGACCTGGCATTACAAAACATCAGCCTCGAGCCCTGGCTCTGTAATCCCTGACCACCTAGCCTGCGGGGGTTGTGGCATCTGACCGCTTGCAAGCAACGGTCTTGTGCCCCCAACCGGGAAGAAAAAACCTGTCTCCCATCGCACCTGCCCCTCCCTACGACCGTCTTGATAGAGAAACCCTCGATGGAAACGACTTGTGGGTCCCCCCTCTTAATAGACCTTTCTGCTTCCTTCTCCACTCCGGTCACTGACCTAATAACATTCCCACCCCCAGTCTGACTCACCCCACCCTCCACCCTAAAAACCCCTAAAACCCGAATCAGACTCCTAACTAAAAAGCCCCTACACCTGCGTTTCGCCCACCTCTCTTGATTACATAATCCCTCATCAAGGTGGGCCCTCGTTAGAGCGGAGGGCCATACCTGCGAGTAAGGGGATTCTCGCAGTCGAATCAGGTCTGCTCTAGAGTACATAGATATGGAATAGATCTAAAATATATACTATAAATATATACAATAAATATAAATATAGAATATAAAATGGGTCGCGGAATACTTAAGTGGGCACCCTGGCTGCTAATAATAATAATAATAATAATAATAATAATAATAATAATAATAATAATAATAATCTTTATTGTCATTGTAAAAATTACAATGAAATTGGTTTTAACTTCACTGGTGCAAAATTATAACAGAAACAAAAAAGAGAGAAAAGAAAAAAGAAAAAACTAGCATGTGCATGGAGTGATTGCGGTTGAATTTAAAAGTCTCACAGCCCATGGATAGAAGCTACCTTTAAACCTGTTCGTTCGGCTGGCTATACTTTGATATCTTCTGCGTGATGGTAGAAGGGCAAAGAGATACCAACCAGGGTGTGAATCATCTTTTATTATACAAAGATGTTAAATAAATATTAAATAGATGTTAAAATATAAATATAATAAGTATAATACAGTTCATAAGAAGTTTAAAAATCCAGTGGAGAATGTTATGTTATCTGGCTCAGAAAGTTCTTAGAAATAATATTAGATAGTTATAAATAATTCTGAAGGTAGTTCTTAAAATAATTCTGGAGATAGTTCTTAAAATAAATAGTTCTGGAAATAGTTTTTACAATAGTTCTTGGAGACGAAGTGTATCGATGATTTGCGGCCTGAACCCAACTAGTCAGGCTCTGTCCATAAGATGCTAAATACAGTAGGTAGGTAGGTGGCAGCTATAGGGATAGAGAGAGAGGGAGAAATGCGATAGGTAGGTAGGTAGATTGGTAGGTAGAGGGATAGAGAGGAAGAGGGAGAAATAGAGTCGGTAGGTTAGGTAGGTAGGTAGATAGAAGGATAGAGCGGGAGAGGGAGAAGTACATTAGGTATGTAGGTTGGAGTTAAATGGTGGTTGTGTGTACGTGATTGTGTGTGCAGGTTTAGATGTACATACAGATTGGTTGTACATTTAACCAGACTGGGCCACAGCAACGATTGGCCGGAAACGGCTACTATTCTAATAAGTTGCCTTTAAAATGACATCCCACTTGATGCCTAATTGGAGCAAGTGTGCAGTGGCGGAATCTTGGACTAACTGGCCTTTATTGTGGGTGTGAAAGTTTCTCCCCGTCATTGTTTGATATAATCTATATGGGTTTTGCAAAAGTCCGTACCATGTAAGACCATCCCCAGACATCTGACACTCTTTCTCAGTTGGATTCCCTGAATGGTCCCCTTGTCTTCCAGCAGAAACCGCTACGAGGGACTCTCTTAAGGCCAAGAAAGCTCCATATTCTAAAATGGGTTAGCTGTTCAGTAATGGCAATAACGTCGTATTTGCTCTCATGCCCTAAGAGAAAATGTACTGTATTATTTGAATAGCATGGATGTGCTTTACACAATACAAGGGTAATAATGTTTGTCTTAGTAGCAATAGCAGGTAAACTTACATACCGCTTTACAGCCATCTCTAACGGGTTAAAAAGACAGCATATTGTCCCCAACGATCTAGGTCCTCCTTTTGCCAACCTCGCAAGGATGGAAGGCTGAGCCGATGAGAATTGAAATGTTGAACTCCTGGCAGTCAGCAGAATCAGCCTGGGATTAGAATTAGTCTGGAAGATCCTTGTGAAGCTGAGAAGCCTCAATGTTCACCCATTATAAAGTCACCTTATTTGGGGTGCACCATAAGGAGGTTAGTCTACCCTGCAACCCCTTTGGACAGTAATGGGAGGAGCCTTTGATAGTGAGAAAGCATGGGACCAGGAATGGGCAACTTGTAACTCAGGTCTGCTTAGTTTAGTGTCTGACCCAATACTGGCTTTGATCTTCCAAGGACAAACTGGACAGAACCAAGGCTGCTCCAGGTGCCAATATTGGAACCATTGCCTGATTTCCCGTTTCCTTTTCCCAACAATGAGGTATTAATTTCTATGGGGAAATTCACTAGCAGGAACCATTGGCAGGAGATTCTCCTCCTTAGCTCCTCTTCAACTGGAGATTGTCTCCTTTTGTGCAAGAATTCTGCTTTCTGCTATCCAGGAAGAAAATGCATCCATGAGGTTGGTATTTAAAAAGACACTTGAGGGAGTCACATATGGAGAGTTTATTTCTTTCTTTATTATGTCTGCAAATGAGGCGGAGAAGAAGCTGTGGGAGAAAAGAAGAGGAGACTATTTGGAGCTGAGGGTTGGACTGAGGGGTCTTTGGAGGTCTCTGAGCCCCTCCCTCCTCTCCCCCCAACAACAACCCTGTGAGGTGGGCTGGACCTTTCCCCCCCCCGTTCCTCCATCACTGGAGCCCCCACTGGCTCGCCTTCATAGGCGGCTCTAAGGTCTCCGCCCCAGAAGAGCCCCCGGCCTCAATTGGGGGGAAAGAGGGGGGGGGAGAATGACCCCTAAGATGAAAGGGAGCCTCGCCGCCACTTCCGTTGGAAACCATGACAACCAGCAACATCGCGCAAGAGCCATTTCGCTTGTTAAAGGCTGGGGGACGCCGATTGGTCGCTCTGGGGAGGGAGACGGCGGCGATTGGGAGGAGGACTCCCTTGGGGGCGGTCCCTGCAAAGGAAGTGGCGTAACCTCTGGAGAAAAACGTGGAACCGCCACTTCCGGAGAAGAAACGGGCAACGAGGGAGCTCCCTGAAGAGGCGACAGAGGAGTCCGGGTGACGCAGGTGTGGCGCAGAGGACGCTGGGAGTCGGAGTCGGGAGGGTCTATCTGGGAGATGGGGGGAGGCTGAGGCCTAGCTGGGCGTCCAGGAAGGGAGACGGGGCGCTGGGAGGGAGGCCGTGGCCGCTCTAGCATTCCCGGGAGAAACGTGAGGAGAGGCTTCGGCCTGGGAAAGTGGGCTCCGTGACTCCGCCCCTCGGACGCTGCCCTTAGGGCTTCTGTGCTCCTCCCCCCTTTTGGCTCCACCCACCGCTTCTTGCTCCTCCCATCCGCCCCCTTCCCCCCTCCGCGGCTCTTCCTGTGCGGCCTGTCCCCCTTCCTGCCTTAGTTCGCCTCTCGCCTCCAACCTGGCCCCTCTGCGAGGCGGGGCTGCTCTGATGGGCGGGTGGGCAGCCTTCCCTCTGCAGGCCTACCTCGCAGGGCTGTTCGCAGGGGAGACCCAGTTGGGGGGGGGAGTGCAGACTGACCCCCCCAAACTGGTTCCTCCCCCTCCCCTCCTTAGGCGCTTTGCGGGGGTCAGTCTGCACTCCCCCCCCCCCACTGGGTCTCCCCTGCTTTTAATTATTGATCCTTTTAAATCAAGTCCTGATCTCCAAACTCTTTCACCAAGTTTAGCATGGAAATTGATTACCTGAATTTGAGAGGCTTTGAGAGGAGCAAAGGGGCTTCCTGGTCCATCTGATAATACAGACCATCAAATGATTCAAGCCAAGCAAAAACATTTATTCAGCATGGGGTGTCAAATGGTATATAGACTCAGGATCCCTAAAGAAGTGATGCAAGGATAAAATACACTGCTGGTGAAGGTTAAAGAACAGAAGGCGTTGATCCTAGAACAACATTCCACTAGGGACAAATGTATGGGCTACTTTAGTCTTTCCCAGCTGGGTTGGAGGGTTTCTTGAATGTTGCAGATGTATTGAAAGACAGAACAGTCTGTTGCGGAGTTCCTGGAAAAGCAGATTCTCCCATACAAAATAAAGCGTCTTACTCAAAGCAGGAAAGGCACATGAAATCTTAAAAGTAGCTTTTGCCGAGAGAGGGGACATGGAAGGTTAAGGATTTATTGAGGGGCTCCATCAGGATCGCCTCCCAGGCGAGGAAGAGCTGCGGGGGAAGAGAGCAGCAGGACCAGGAGCCTCTCCAGACTTTGGGGAGATGCATCAACGAGGAAAAGCCCCCCAAGGGAGTGGGGGCCCTCCAGCCCTGGGCCCCTCTTCCTGGGGAGAGAGGGGGCGAGGGGGGGGGGAGAAGCTGGCGGGGCTGCAAGGGGCCTTCCTGGAGGCCAGAAGAGGCTGTGGATCCATATATATATTTTTTTAATTGAAAAAGTTTTATTGAGTTTTACAAATATTTGGATAGGATAGGGTAAGGTGATATGAGAAGATATTTTGAGAACTTTCACGTCGAGATCTTTGGCCCCCTCCAGGACTTCTTAACAAAACATAGATAATACATATTTCAATAGTACTACAAGGTGAAGAGAAGTGCATACATCATTATAAATTCTATGCTAGCAATCGTAAACAAACATCCAAACAAAAGTTATACTGTATTAAAAAGTCATATTTTAGATCTAAGTCTCTTAGCAATTGTGTCTTCTTGTTCTCCTCCCTGACCCCCAGTAGGCGAGGCCGTGGCCCCCTCTGCTCCTTCAGTTTCGTCCTCCAGGATTGAGGAATGTTTTTTAAGAAAGGCTTCCGCCTCAGCAACTGTTTTAATCCTTACTCTTCCTCCTTCCCAGAACACCAACATCCCTTCTGGCATCGCCCACTTGAACCAAATCCCCTGGTTAAACAATTTTTTAGATAAGAAGGAATATTTCCTCCTTACCTCTCTAATCTTTTTTGGGATCTGCTTCAAGATGACGACTTCCTTTTGTTGGTAAATTAATGGATCCTCTCTCTGCGCCCTCAGTATTCCCTCCCTGGTAGACCTTCTAACAAATTTAATATGTATCTCTCTGAGTAGTTCATTTATCCTGGCATATGCTGAGTTTATTCTATAAACCAGGTCAATGTTCCCCCTGATCTCTTCCTTAGGTTTGTGTAAATAGTCCGCCAAAATTGTGCTCATGAGATCTGGAAGGCATTCACCAAATTCTTCCGGAATATTCTGAAATCTTAAAAAATATGACATCCTTTCAAAATCCATCCTAGACATATGACCAGTTAAATCACCAATTTAAGTATTAACATTTTTGAGTTCTCTCTTTGCTCCCTTTGCCCCCAGGAAGAGAGCGGGCCCCATGGAGCAGTCCTGCCCGGTCTTGGCGCGGCTTCCTCGGGAGACGGTGGGGAAAGGCCGGGAGGCTCTGAGACTGCAGAAAGGATGACGGCCTGGGGACCTCAGGAAAGGCAGCTGCCCAGAAGACACTGTGGGGAGGAGGAAATAGGCGGAGACCCAGAGACTGTCATGGAGGGCAGAGGGTCCTTCGGACGACCCCGAAATCCCCAAAGGATCCCGGAGGGAGGAAGGAAATATCAATGCCACGAATGTGAAAAATCCTTCAAAAATAATGGACATCTTCAGCGCCATCTAAAGGTCCACTCAGCCTTTATACACATCAAACGATCCACACAGGAGAAAAACCTCATAAATGCCTGGAGTGTGGAAAGAGCTTCAGTCAAAAGGGAAAGCTTGTTAAACATCAAACAATCCACACTAGAGAAAAAACCTCTTCAAGTGCCTGGAGTGTGGAAAGAGCTATACTGAGCGTAGAGGCCTCCATCGACTCCAAATCATTCACAAGGGAGTTTGAGAGATCACAGGGTTTATCTCAGGAATTGAATTGAATTACGTATTCAATTTGACCAATTGTAAATAGACACGCTAGCAAGTTGTCTCTAGTGCAGGGGTCCCCAACCTTTTTTGCACCAGGGACCGGTTTCATTTCAAAGAAAATTTTACGGACCGTCTGTGTGGCTCAGCAGTCATGTGACTGGGTGGGTGTGGCCAACTTGGAAAATTTGAAACTCACTTAACAATAGTCTTGGTTAACAACCAAACTTTTGGGCTCAATTGAGGTCATAAGTTCTTTCTTTCTTTCTTTCTTTCCTTCCTTTTTTCCTTCCTTCTTTCCTTTCTTCTTTCTTTCTCTTTCTTTCCCTCCTCTCTTTATTTCTTTCTCTTTCTGTCTTTCTTTCTCTTTCTCTCTCCCACTTTCTTTTTCTTTCTTTCTCTCTATCTCTGTCTCTCTCTCCTTCGTCCGCCCATCTCTCACTCTGTGTGTGTGTATGTGTCTGTCTGTCTCTCATCCACGCACTTAATCAATCATTCTGTGTGTCTCTTTCTCTCCCTGTCTCTGTGTGTGTCTCTGTCACTCTCTGATTCCCCCCTCCCTCCCTGTCTCTCTCTGTGACTGTGCCTCTCTCTGTCTGTCGTTTACCTTACCCCCCCCCCCCCCGAGCCTCCTCAGCCTGGGCCGCCGCGCTCACTTGCATTAGCCTGCTTCGCCCGCCCGGATGCCGCGCTTGATTGCTCGTTTGGTTGCTCAGGTTCCTTCCAGGAGCTGAGAAGGCTCCGTGTGTGTGTGCGCGGGGGGGAATAAGGTAATTGGCACCGGTCCGCAGCCCGGGAGTTGGGGACCCCTGCTCTAGTGCACAAGCTCTCAGTGTCCTTACAAACAAAGAGAATTATGATATTCATGATAATTGTAATTCCAAGGAGAGGGTTGAGTAAAGAAGACATTAAGAAACGTACAGTCGAAGGTTTGGGATTCTAAGGCCACCTCTTTCACGAGAGTCTTGCATAATCTTCAACTTTACTCTTGGTTTTTTCTGATTCCAAACAAATTTATTCAGTGTTGCTTGCCATTCTGACAAAATTTTATCTTATTTAAGCACCGGTATCATCTGCAATAAAAAAATAAATCTAGGTAGAATGTTCATTTTAATTGCTGAAATTCTTCCAAGCAAAGATAATTGTAGCTTTTTCCATACTTGTAGGTCTTTCGGTATCTTTTTCCACAACACCTCATAATTATTTTGAAAAAGTTTTGTATTTGAATCTGTAATTTGTATACCTAAATACTTGACCTGGGAAGCTGTTTCAAAACCTGCCAAACTTACAAGTCTCTTTTTTTGAGTCTCTGACACATTTTTAACAATCATTTTCGTGTTTTTTGGATTAAGTCTAAAACCAGATACCATGCCAAATTCTTCTATGATTCTTTTCATCTGGATTATTGAATTCAGAGGACGTGAAAGGGTAACAACCAGATCATCCACAAATGCTCTAATTCTGTGTTCCTTTTGCCTTATAGCTATACCATTTAAGGAGTTCGAATCACGAGTTGTATTCAACAAGACTTCTAAAGTAAGAATAAACAACAATGGAGACAATGGACATCCTTGTCTTGTACCTTTTTGTACCTCAAAGTTCATAGACAAGTTTCCATTAATAATAAGTTGTGCATTTTGTTGTTGATATATTGCTCCTATCGCCTGTAAGAACCGTGTCCCCATATCCATCTTTTCCAAAGTCTTGATTAGAAATTTCCAGTTCACTCGATCAAAGGCCTTTTCCGCATCCAAGAAAACCAGCACTGCCGAGATCTGCTTATTTTTATCCAGATAGTCAATTAAATCTACGAGTTGCCTTACATTCTCCTTCATATGTCTACCTTCGATAAATCCTGCTTGATCATGGTGAATAACCTCTTGAATAACTGGCATCAATCTGTTGGCTAGTACTTTAGCAAAAATTTTGTAGTCTGTATTTAGAAGAGATATCGGTCTACAATCCTCTGGCTTCTTAGGACCTTCTTTGTCTTTAGGTATTAGCGATATAAAAGCCGCCTTCCATGAAGAGGGTATTTTGCCTCCTTGCTGTATTTTGCCTCCTTGCTGTAAAAGATGTTCAATCATCTCCATTTGTAAGGTTTTATAATAAATTGCAGTCAGGCCATCAGTCCCTGGAGCCTTAGCTAATTTAAATTGCTTTATAGCTAGGCTAATCTCATCGGTAGTTATCAAACGTTCCAAATTTGCCTTTTGAAGCAGGGATATTTTAGTAATCCTTTTTCCTTCCAAATATTCATCTACGAGCTTATTTTGTATATTATCCTTTGCATATAATTTAGCATGGTAATCCACAAAAGATTTTTTAATCAGATCTTGTTGATAAACCATTTTTCCTCCATACTGAATTTTATCAATAATTCTGCTATACGTATTCTTTCTGAAGTTGTAAGCCAGCCACCTTCCAGGTTTGTTAGCATTAGCCAAAGTGTTATGTTTAGCAAATTGTAAATTAGTTGCCGTTTGTTCTGATATAAGCATTTGAAATCGATGTTTCAACAGGTTTATAGCCGTCTGAAGTACACCATCTTTGGGAGTTGCTATAAGTAACTTTTCCTTGTTCTTGATTTCTTCTTCCAATTCTATTCTTTTCTTCTGTCTACTTTGTTTATGTTTAAAATTCATATGTATCAGGACCCACCGCATATAAGGTTTACTTGCATCCCAAACTGTTTCAATAGGAGTAGCCTTATTCATATTGAAACTAAAAAATTCCTTCATATGTTTTTTTAAATTCATCAACATTTTTTTCACATCTAAATAAATTTTCATTTACTCTCCATGACCTTCTTGGCCTCTTCCCTAATTCAATCTCTAACCACACCGGGCTATGGTCTGTTAATGTCCTGGGAAATATCTTTGTTTTCTTAGCTTTAGGAAGTAAATCAGATGTTATCAAAAAGAAATCAATCCTTGAAAAAGATTTATGTCTATCTGAATAAAAAGTAAAATCCAACTCATTTGGATTATGTATTCTCCAAATATCTTTGAGTTCCAAATCTTGTTGTAATTCAAAAAAGGCCTGTGGAAGTTTAATAGTGGATTTGTTCATCGTTTTTTTATCTGTCCTTGGAGAAATCACTCCATTCCAATCTCCCATAATTAAAATGCTCTTAAAATTCCAATCCAAAATTTTTGAATGAAGCATCTTGTAGAAACTGTACTATGAAGCAGCGGTACTGACACATATAGCAGAATGGTTGGGGAAAACAAAAACTGAATTGATGAACATAGAAGGTCACGACCTTGTTTCGGGATGGCATGCATACCTCTTTTATGAAGATAAGGTGGACAAGGTGTTTAATAGTCATATTTTCCGGAATGCCTTGATGAGAATATGGAAGAAGCACCGTCTTAATTGGGATTACAAGTTACCGCTTTGGTTGGATCTAGCAGATACCATGTGGATTATAAATACTAAGTCACTGGGGGGGGGGTGTTTATATAAAGATGTGCTTTTTGCTGATGGGGATAGATGGCAGCTGAAAACTTTGGAACAACTGTTGGAAGAAGGAATTATTTTAAATTGGTTACATTATAAACAGCTACAGAAGAGATGGAAAGAAGACCAAAGAGTTGGTTTCATGGACAATGAAGAGGACTTGATTAAGCAGATAAGAGAGACTGGCCCAAAACATATTAAAAGAATATATAATGTATTGTTACAAAGGGATTCAGAAAGTGAATTGGTAAAGGATTGTATGATTAAATGGGCTCAGAATTTTGATGAACCTGTTATGTTGGAGACAAGGGAAAAAATATGGGTTCAGAACGTTAAATTTACACAGTCACAGAATTTAAGAGAGAATTTTTATAAAATGTTTTATAGATGGTATTTAGATCCTAAGAAATTGTCATGTATGTATCCGAATGTCCAACCAAAATGTTGGAGGTGTGGGTTCTTAGACGCTACCTTTTTTCATGTATGGCGGACCTGTAATAAGGTTAAAGCTTTCTGGATAAAAATATGGTGGGTTATGCAAAATGTATTTAAGAAAAGATTACAATATACTCCGCAAATGTCTCTATTGGGTATAATGAAGGACTTATCAAAGGGGGAAATGAAATTGTTTTTGTATATGGTTACAGCAGCTAGGTTGCTGATTGCTCAGCATTGGAAAAAAGATTTTCCACCTACGATTGATCAATGGATTCAGAAGGTGGTGGGGTTTGCAGAAATGGCAAAAATCTAAGCTTTCCTAAAAGATCAGAAGCAGGAGAATTATATGCAGGATTGGGCAAAATGGATTGATTATATACAGAATAAATATCAGACTGGGAAGTATCATGTAGCTTTTAGGTAAGAGTGTCTAGACTGATAAGCTGACAGTCAAGGGGTATAATGTCAACAGAGTAAATAATATATGGATTGTTTGGAATTACTAGAGAGGTGTATGGTGGAAGTCAGGGGGGTGGGCTGTAACGGGAGGACGGGGAGGGTTAGGGCGGAGGGGGGGAAATATATTTGTACATTTAGTTTAAAAGATGGGGACAATGGGATATGGTTACTTTATGAGAAACATATCTTGTTGGGTGGGAGGGGGGTATAGTATTTGATGTATGTGATTTATATTATATGTATGGGAGGGAAAGGGGAAAAATTGGTTTGTATAAAACTTTTTCAATTAAAAAAAAAGAAATGTAGATAATTTCCAAATAAGGAACTTTCCCAGACTAATTAATAAAGGACTTTTTCAATTGAACAGGCAAAATGTTTCAACTGGCTGAAATTGTAACTTTTCACAACCGACTTAGGTAACTCATGATGCCATTTCCCACATGAAGGTTCTCTTTCAAATGAAATGCTCATTTCAATGCTTGTGCTTAATATTATGGGATGTTACTGGCCACCTATCTGATATAACTGTAGCTGAGCAGGATGACTCCTTCCATGCGTTAAAAAAAGTCTGATTTAAATTTTTAAAAATAAGTTTTCTATATTTGCTTTAAAAATCTATTTTTATCCATTCTGATTTTTTTTGTGGAATCAACTATTCTTTTCTACTTTGTTCTACTGTGCGGAAACAAGATTCTGTGTCCTGGATTCCTTAATACTCTAATAAATTGCCTTTAAATGGGCATCCCACTTGGTGCCTAATTGAAGCAAGTGTGCCTTGCCTTGAATCTAGGACTTGTTTCGCCTTCATTATTGTGGGTGTGAAGGAGCTTCTCCCTGTCATCATTTGATATAATCTATATGGGTTTTCCAAATGTCTGTACCATGTAAGACCATCCCCAGACATCTGACACTCTTTCTCAGTTGGATTCCCTGAATGGTCCCCTTGTCTTCCAGCAGAAACCGCTACGAGGGACTCTCTTAAGGCCAAGAAAGCTCCATATTCTAAAATGGGTTAGCTGTTCAGTAATGGCCACAACGTCGTATTTGCTCTCATGCCCTAAGAGAAAATGTACTGTATTATTTGAATAGCATGGATGTGCTTTACACAATACAAGGGTAATAACCTTTGTCTTAGTAGCAATAGCAGGTAAACTTACATACCGCTTTACAGCCATCTCTAAGCAGTTCACAGAGTCAGCATATTGCCCCCAACGATCTAGGTCCTCCTTTTGCCAACCTCGCAAGGATGGAAGGCTGAGCCGATGAGAATTGAAATGTTGAACTCCTGGCAGTCAGCAGAATCAGCCTGGGATTAGAATTAGTCTGGAAGATCCTTGTGAAGCTGAGAAGCCTCAATGTTCACCCATTATAAAGTCACCTTATTTGGGGTGCACCATAAGGAGGTTAGTCTACCCTGCAAACTCTTTGGACAGTAATGGGAGGAGCCTTTGATAGTGAGAAAGCATGGGACCAGGAATGGGCAACTTGTAACTCAGGTCTGCTTAGTTTAGTGTCTGACCCAATACTGGCTTTGATCTTCCAAGGACAAACTGGACAGAACCAAGGCTGCTCCAGGTGCCAATATTGGAACCATTGCCTGATTTCCCGTTTCCTTTTCCCAACAATGAGGGATTAATTGCTATGGGGAAATTCACTAGCAGGAACCATTGGCAGGAGATTCTCCTCCTTAGCTCCTCTTCAACTGGAGATTATCTCCTTTTGTGCAAGAATTCTGCTTTCTTCTCTCCAGGAAGAAAATGCATCCATGAGGTTGGTATTTAAAAAGACACTTGAGGGAGTCACATATGGAGAGTTTATTTCTTTCTTTCTTATGTCTGCAAATGAGGCGGAGAAGAAGCTGTGGGAGAAAAGAAGAGGAGACTATTTGGAGCTGAGGGTTGGACTGAGGGGTCTTTGGAGGTCTCTGAGCCCCTCCCTCCTCTCTCCCCCAACAACAACCCTGTGAGGTGGGCTGGACCTTTCCCCCCCCCCCGTTCCTCCATCACTGGAACCCCCACTGGCTCCCCTTCATAGGCGGCTCTAAGGTCTCCGCCCCAGAAGAGCCCCCGGCCTCAATTGGGGGGAAAGGGGGGGGGGAATGACCCCCAAGATGAAAGGGAGCCTCGCCGCCACTTCCGTTGGAAACCATGACAACCAGCAACATCGCGCAAGAGCCATTTCGCTTGTTAAAGGCTGGGGGACGCCGATTGGTCGCTCTGGGGAGGGAGAAGGCGGCGATTGGGAGGAGGACTCCCTTGGGGGCGGTCCCTGCAAAGGAAGTGGCGTAACTTCTGGAGAAAAACGTGAAACCGCCACTTCCGGAGAAGAAACGGGCAACGAGGGAGCTCCCTGAAGAGGCGACAGAGGAGTCCGGGAGACGCAGGTGTGGCGCAGGGGACGCTGGGAGTCGCAGTCGGGAGGGTCTTTCTGGGAGATGGGGGGAGGCTGAGGCCTAGCTGGGCGTCCAGGAAGGGAGACGGGGCGCTGGGAGGGAGGCCGGGGCCGTTCGAGCATTCCCGGGAGAAACGCGAGGGAGGCTTCGGCCTGGGAAAGTGGGCTCCGTGACTCCGCCCCTCGGACGCTGCCCTTAGGGCTTCTGTGCTCCTCCCCCCTTTTGGCTCCACCCACCGCTTCTTGCTCCTCCCATCCGCCCCCTTCCCCCCTCCGCGGCTCTTCCTGTGCGGCCTGTCCCCCTTCCTGCCTTAGTTCGCCTCTCGCCTCCAACCTGGCCCCTCTGCGAGGCGGGGCTGCTCTGATGGGCGGGTGGGCAGCCTTCCCTCCGCAGGCCTACCTCGCAGGGCTGTTCGCAGGGGAGACCCAGTTGGGGGGGGGAGTGCAGACTGACCCCCCCAAACTGGTTCCTCCCCCTCCCCTCCTTAGGCGCTTTGCGGGGGTCAGTCTGCACTCCCCCCCCCCCCACTGGGTCTCCCCTGCTTTTAATGATTGATCATTTTAAATCAAGTCCTGATCTCCAAACTCTTTCACCAAGTTTAGCATGGAAATTGATTACCTGAATTTGAGAGGCTTTGAGAGGAGCAAAGGGGCTTCCTTGTCCATCTGATAATACAGACCATCAAATGATTCAAGCCAAGCAAAAACATTTATTCAGCATCGGGTGTCAAATGGTATATAGACTCAGGATCACTAAAGAAGCGATGCAAGGATAAAATACACTGCTGGTGAAGTTTAAAGAACAGAAGGCGTTGATCCTAGAACAACATTCCACTAGGGACAAATGTATGGGCTACTTTAGTCTTTCCCAGCTGGGTTGGAGGGTTTCTTGAATGTTGCAGATGTATTGAAAGACAGAACAGTCTGTTGCGGAGTTCCTGGAAAAGCAGGTTCTCCCATACAAAATAAAGCGTCTTACTCAAAGCAGGAAAGGCACATGAAATCTTAAAAGTAGCTTTTGCCGAGAGAGGGGACATGGAAGGTTGAGGATTTATGGAGGGGCTCCATCAGGATCGCCTCCCAGGCGAGGAAGAGCTGCGGGGGAAGAGAGCAGCAGGACCAGGAGCCTCTCCAGACTTTGGGGAGATGCATCAACGAGGAAAAGCCCCCCAAGGGAGTGGGGGTCCTCCAGCCTTAGGTCCCTCTTCCTGGGGAGGGAGGGGGTGAGTGGGGGGGGGGGTAGATTGGCGGCTGGGGAATTCTGGGAGTTGAAGTCCACCCGTCTTAAAAGATGCCACTTTGCAGACCCCTCTTCTAAAGGAAGGGTGCCTCCTCTCCATCTTGTTAGGGGGAGAGATTCCGATGAGGGGGCAGGAGGTAATACAGACCCAGAAGCCCGACCACCACCTCCCACTGCCTGGATGCGGCCGGTGGGGAAGCAGCCCAGACTCAAAACTTCATAGGTATCCCTCGGCCCATCTCCCCTTGCAACCACAAAAGCCCTCGGCAACGCACAGGCTCCTTTTGCCCCTTTGAAGGTAGGCGGAGGCCGATTGGCCGCTGTGGGGAAGGCGGGTGATTGGCTGGGGGACTGCTTGGGGCGGTCCTTTCACAGGAACAGGACGAGCTTCAGCTTTCTTACCCGGAAGAGCGTATAGACCGAGAAGCTTCCGCTTCCGGAAACTAAACGGAGAATGGCGAAGCTGCCCTGAATCGGCGACAGGAGTCGGGATGATGCAGGTTTGGCACAGGGGTTCCTGGGAGTCATAGCCCCAGGGTTTATGGGGTGTCCCCGGAGTGGGGAGGCCCTGAAGGGATTGAGGGAGGCGGGCAAGATTAGGAGGCCGAGCCTTATTCTAGCGGGGAGAGGGTGGGAAGGAGGCCGGGTTCGCAGGGATTGTGAGAGGCGGAGGCTTCGGCCTAGGCCTCTCGTGAGGGGAAGGGGACGCAGCCGGGACCCGCCTCTCTCTCTCTCTCCCCTGCAGGAGGACGGAGGAGCCCGGCGGGGGAAGGAAGGGAGCGCCGCCCCAGAGGAGGAGGAAGAGAGTGGGCCCCGCGGAGCAGCCCTGCCCAGTCTTGGCGCGGCTTCCTTGGGAGAGGGAGGGGAAAGGCCGGGAGGCTCCGAGACTGCAGAAAGGATGACGGCCTCGGGACCTCAGGAAAGGCAGCTGCACAGAGGACGCTGTGGGAAGGAGGAAGTAGGCGGAGACCCAGAGACTATCATGGAGGGCGGAGGGTCCTTCGGAAGGCCTCGAAATTCCCAAAGGATCCAGGAGGGAGGAAGGAAATATCAATGCCACGAATGTGAAAAATCCTTCAAAAATAATGGACATCTACAGAGCCATCTAAAGGTCCACTCAGGAGAGAAACCTCATGAGTGCCTGGAGTGTGGAAAGCGCTTCAGTCGGAGGGGCCAACTTTATACACATCAAAAGATTCACACAGGAGAGAAACCTCATAAATGCCTGGAGTGTGGAAAGAGCTTTAGTTGGAGGAGCAACCTTTATACACATCAAAGGATCCACACAGGAGAAAAACCTCATAAATGCCTGGAGTGTGGAAGGAGCTTCAATCGTAGGAGCAACCTTTATACACATCAAAGGATCCACACAGGAGAAAAACCTCATCAATGCCTGGAGTGTGGAAAGAGCTTCAGTCAGAGGAGCAAACTTTATAGACATCAAAGGATCCATTGGAGAGAGGAACCGAATAAGTGCCTGAGGGGTCATTCAGAACTTCCAGGAGTCCCCAAACGATCCAGGAGGAACAAGGGAAATATCAGTGCCCAGAATGTGAAAAATCTTTCAGAACAAGAAAAACGTAATAAATGCCTGGAGTGTGGAAGGAGCTTTAGACGGAGCAGCCACCTTTATACACATCAAACGATCCACACAGGAGAAAAACCTCATAAATGCCTGGAGTGTGGAAAGAGCTTCAGTGAGAGGAGCAAACTTTATAGACATCAAAGGATCCACACAGGAGAAAAACCTCATAATTGCCTGGAGTGTGGAAAGAGCTTCAGTGAGAGGAGCAAACTTTATAGACATCAAACGATCCACACAGGAGAAAAACCTCATAAATGCCTGGAGTGTGGAAAGAGCTTCAGTGAGAGGAGCAGCCTTTACACACATCAAAGGATCCACACAGGAGAAAAACCTCATAAATGCCTGGAGTGTGGAAAGAGCTTCAGTGAGAGGAGCAGCCTTTACACACATCAAAGGATCCACACAGGAGAAAAACCTCATAAATGCCTGGAGTGCGGAAAGAGCTTCAATCTTTTGGGAAACCTTTATAGACATCAAAGGATCCACACAGGAGAAAAACCTCATAATTGCCTGGAGTGCGGAAAGAGCTTCAATCTTTTGGGAAACCTTTATAGACATCAAAGGATCCATTGGAGAGAGAAACCGAATGAGTGCCTGGAGGGTCCTTCAGAAATTCCAGGACTCCCCAAACGATCCAGGAGGAAGAAGGGAAATATCAGTGCCCAGAATGTGAAAAATCTTTGAGAACAAGAAACTCCTTCTAAGCCATCTAAGAATCCACTCAGGAGAAAAACCTCATAAATGCCTGGAGTGTGGAAAGAGCTTCAGTCAAAAGGGAAAGCTTATTAAACATCAAACAATCCACACTAGAGAGAAAAACTCTTCAAATGCCTGGAGTGTGGAAAGAGCTATACTGAGTGTAGAGGCCTCCATCGACTCCAAATCATTCACAAGGGAGTTTGAGAGATCACAGGGTTTATCTCAGAAATTGAATTGATTTACGTATTCAATTTGACCAATTGTAAATAGACACGCTGGCAAGTTGTCTCTAGTGCAGGGGTCCCCAACCTTTTTTGCACCAGGGACCGGTTTCATTTTAAAGAAAATTTTGCGGACCGGCTGTGTGGCTCAGCAGTCATGTGACTGGGTGGGCGTGGCCAGCTTGGAAAATGTGAAAACTAACTTAACAATGGTCTTGGTTAACAACCAAACCTTTGGGCTCAATTGTGGTCATAAGTTCTTTCTTTTTTTCTCTTTTTTTCCCTCCTCTCTTTATTTCTTTCTCTTTCTTTCCCTCTCTCTCTCTCTCTCATTCTTTCTCTCTTTTTCTTTCTCTTTCTCTCTTTCTGTCTCTTTTTTCCTCTCTTTCTCTATTTCTCATTTTTTCTCTCTCTTTCATTTCTGTCTCTCATTCTTTCTCTGTCTTTCTTTCTCTTTCCTTCTCTCTCCCACTTTCTTTTTCTTTCTCTCTCTCTATCTCTGTCTCTCTCTCCTTCGTCCGCCCACCTGTCACTTTATGTGTGTTTATGTGTCTGTCTGTCTCGCATCCACGCACTTAATCACTCATTCTGTGTCTCTCTTTCTCTCCCTGTCTCTCTCTGTGTCTGTGCCTCTCTCTTTGTGCCTGTCGTCGTCGTCGTCGCCCGCCCCCCGGAGAGCCTCCTCAGCCCGTACCTTGGTTGCTCGTTTGCTCGCTCAGGCTCCTTCCAGGACCTGAGAAGGCTCCGTGTGTGTGTGTGGTGGGGGGAGGAAGGTAATCGGCGGCCGGTAGGGAGGGGCGGTGGCACCCAGGAGTCCCACCGTCGATGAGGGTGGAGGAAGAGCCGCACTCCAACGGCGCGAACAGTTGTACCTGCTGGCTCTGCCCAAGGGGCTGCCCCCTCCTCCCTTCTCCGGCCCTGCGGCCCAGTTCCTACTAAGTCACGGACCGGCACCGGTCTGCGGACCGGGAGTTGGGGACCCCTGCTCTAGTGCACAATCTCTCAGTGTCTTTACAAACAAAGAGAATTATGATATTCATGATAATTGTAATTCCAATCAGAGAGGGTTGAGTAAAGAAGACATTAAGAAATGTAGATAATTTCCAAAAAGGAATTTTCCCAGACTAATTAATAAAGGACGTTTTCAAGTGAACAGGCAAAATGTTTCAACTGGCTGAAATTGTACCTTTTCACAACCGACTTAGGTGACTCATGATGCGATTTCCCACATGAAGGTTCTCTTTCAAATGAAATTCTCATTTCAATGCTTGTGCTTAATATTATGGGATGTTACTGTCCACCTATCTGATATAACTGTAGCTGAGCAGGATGACTCCTTCCATGCATTAAAAAAAGTCTGATTTAAATTTTTAAAAATAAGTTTTCTATATTTGTTTTAAAAATCTATTTTTATCCATTCTGATTTTTTTTGTGGAATCAACTGTCGTTTTCTACTATTTTCTACTGTGCGGAAACCAGATTCTGTGTCCTGGATTCCCTGTTTCCCTTAAGGGAAATCTCTTAATGCTCTAATAAATTGCCTTTAAATGAACATCCCACTTGGTGCCTAATTGAAGCAAGTGTGCCTTGCCTTGAATCTATGACTTGTTTCGCCTTCATTATTGTGGGTGTGAAGGAGCTTCTCCCTGTCATCATTTGATATAATCTATATGGGTTTTCCAAATGTCCGTACCATGTAAGACCATCCCCAGACATCTGACATTCTTTCTCAGTTGGATTCCCTGAATGGTCCCCTTGTCTTTCAGCAGAAAGTGCTACGAGGGAGACTTTTAAGGCCAAGAAAGCTCCATATTCTAAAATGGGTTAGCTGTTCAGTAATGGCAACAACGTCTTATTTGCTCTCATGCCCTAAGAGAAAATGTACTGTATTATTTGAATAGCATGGATGTGCTTTACACAATACAAGGGTAATAACTTTTGTCTTAGTAGCAATAGCAGGTAAACTTACATACCGCTTTACAGCCATCTCTTAACGGGTTAAAAAGACAGCATATTGCCCCCAACGATCTAGGTCCTCCTTTTGCCAACCTCTCAAGGATGGAAGGCTGAGCCGATGAGAATTGAAATGTTGAACTCCTGGCAGTCAGCAGAATCAGCCTGGGATTAGAATTAGTCTGGAAGATCCTTGTGAAGCTGAGAAGCCTCAATGTTCACCCATTATAAAGTCACCTTATTTGGGGTGCACCATAAGGAGGTTAGTCTACCCTGCAACCTCTTTGGACAGTAATGGGAGGAGCCTTTGATAGTGAGAAAGCATGGGACCAGGAATGGGCAACTTGTAACTCAGGTCTGCTTAGTTTAGTGTCTGACCCAATACTGGCTTTGATCTTCCAAGGACAAACTGGACAGAACCAAGGCTGCTCCAGGTGCCAATATTGGAACCATTGCCTGATTTCCCGTTTCCTTTTCCCAACAATGAGGGATTAATTTCTATGGGGAAATTCACTAGCAGGAACCATTGGCAGGAGATTCTCCTCCTTAGCTCCTCTTCAACTGGAGATTGTCTCCTTTTGTGCAAGAATTCTGCTTTCTTCTCTCCAGGAAGAAAATGCATCCATGAGGTTGGTATTTAAAAAGACACTTGAGGGAGTCACATATGGAGAGTTTATTTCTTTATTATGTCTGCAAATGAGGCGGAGAAGAAGCTGTGGGAGAAAAGAAAAGGAGACTATTTGGAGCTGAGGGTTGGACTGAGGGGTCTTTGGAGGTCTCTGAGCCCCTCCCTCCTCTCTCCCCCAACAACAACCCTGTGAGGTGGGCTGGACCGAAAGAGCGTCCCTTCCTTTCTCCCCCGTTCCTCCATCACTGGAGCCCCCACTGGCTCCCCTTCATAGGCGGCTATAAGGTCTCCGCCCCAGAAGAGCCCCCGGCCTCAATTGGGGGGAAAGAGGGGGGGGAGAATTACCCCCAAGATCAAAGGGAGCCCTACGCGCCCATTTTCGCTGGGAACCATGACAACCAGCAACACCGCGCAGGCGCCATGTCGCTGGTTAAAGGCTGGGCGACGCCGATTGGTCGCCCTGGAGAGGAAGAGGGGGGCGATTGGCAGGAGGACTCCATTGGGGGCGGTCCCTGGAAAGGAAGTGGCGTAACTTCTGGAGAAAAACGTGAAACCGCCACTTCCGAAGAAGAAACGGGCAACGAGGGAGCTTCCTGAAGAGGCGATAGAGGAGTCCGGGAGACGCAGGTGTGGCGCAGGGGACGCTGGGAGTCGCAGTCGGGAGGGGCTTTCTGGGAGATGGGGGGAGGCTGAGGCCTAGCTGGGCGTCCAGGAAGGGAGACGGGGCGCTGGGAGGGAGGCCGGGGCCGCTCTAGCATTCCCGGGAGAAACGCGAGGGGAGGCTTCGGCCTGGGAAAGTGAGCGCAGCCGTGACCCGCCTCTCCTCCTCCCCTGCAGGAGGACGGGGGAGGGAAGGCAGGAAGCGCCGCGTGAGAGCCGGAGGAGGGCGGGCCCCGCGGAGCAGCCCCGGGAGACGGCGAGGAAAGGCCGGGAGGCTCCGGGGCTGCAGGAGGGAAGAGCCCAAGGGGAGCCCGGGAAAGGCGTCTGCCTGGAGGGCGATGCGGGGAGGGAGGCGGAGACGGGCGGAGAGCCCGAGAGGGTCCCGGAGGGCGGGGGGTCCTTCGGAAGGCCTGGGGAACAATGCCTCTTTCCCCCTTCCTGACTCAGGCTCTTTAGGTGGAGTTTCTCTGCAATCCATGTTTTCTGCTCTTCAAACTTCACAGAACAATCGGTGCATTTCATGGTTTCTGTTTCCAATTTTTATCATAGCACAAAATACAAAATAATAAAGGAAAATGCAGGTAAAGGTAACAGGTGGAGGGAGAGGGAAGGAGAGGAGAGGGCAAAGCATTCGTTTCCTCGGCTCCTTTTGATGCACTAGAATAAATAACACAACACTTCCACTTTCTACTTTCATATAATACATATCTTCCTTAGCATCAAATCTAATTGGCAAAAGCCAAAATCAAAGTATTTTTCCCATCTTAAGCGCAAAACCCAAAAGTGGTTTCAAAATAAAAACATTATTTTCTTTATTCAGTCCATTTAGCTGCCTCTGCTGACTCCGATCAGCTTTTGCAGCCATTATTGTCCATAGAGAGAATGACAGTTTGGTCATTTGCTTATTGATGTGTCACTTGGACTCAATATTATATTTCTTTACATGACCCTTAATCAGCAATTTTTGCTTTGCTTGAACTCCGTGATTTCCAAGGAATTGGAATGTTCAGGTGAGCCAAGAAGCCCCTTTAGAAAGATAAAAGTCTCCCAAAGTGGAGGAAATTCAGCTCTTCCAGCTCCACACCACACTGGGAGGCCTGGCTTTAGAAGCAACAATCCCAAGCACTAATTAAAAGGAAGAAGGAAGGGAGCTGGGTGTTCTCTGGAGCACATCTTCACCCAGTTCCCCTCCCTGAGAACAGAAATTGAGTTGGAGGTTTGGAATCCAACTCTGATGAATTGGCTGCAAATAGAGGGAAGCTTCCCCAGAGCCCAGGAGCCCCTCGGAAGGCTGACCAACCTCTTGGGTGGCATCTTCAGTCTGAGAACTGAGAGTGACTGGCAGATTAGGCTGCATGGATGAGGTCATAAAGCCATCAGAATTCCCAAGGAGATGACAGGTGCCTATCAAACCTCACCTCCTCCACCTTTTCTCCCTGCAATAATGCCAGGCAAATCTCTGTAGGAAGTAAGGAGACAAATCACTCAAGAGCTGCCCATTTGTCACAAAAGGCAGATTGCTGGAGGTAGACTGCCCCTTTATAGGGAAGCTCCACTAAGACTCATTTATACAGCCTGGGGTCAACCTCCCATTGCATTCCCTTGGGTTGCCATGCTGTGTTTTCTTCCATCATCCCAATTGAGGCTCCCTCCATTCTTTCTGCCTGGGGGCTGAAGCCGCTTTCACCCCAAGGCCTCCCTGGAACAGATTCTGCCACAATGAAAGACTGTGTGCATTAATTGGGGGAGGGGGGAGGAAAGAAAGGAGGTGAGAAGGAAAGGGAGGGGGTGGAGGGGGAAGGGGGGGAAGGAGAGGGGAGAGAAAGAGGAGGGGCAGGATAGAGGACTCCTATTCCCTCCCCCGTTCCTCCCCCTCCCCTCCTTAGGAGTTTGCGGGGGTCAGTCTGGACACTTCCCCCCCCCCCCACTTAGGCCTCCCCTGCGAGGCTCCCCCCCCCACCTGTCAGAGCAGCTCCACCTCAAAAAGGGCCAGGTTTGGGGGGAGGGGCGAACTGAGGCAGGAAGGAAGGCCAGGCCGGGGAGGAAGAGCCACGGAGGACTGAAGGGAACGGATGGGAAGAGCAAGAAGCGGAGGGGCGCAGCCAACGGTGGGAGGAGCACAGACGCCAAGCGGCCAGGGAGCCACAGCAGGAAGAAGCGACGGGCGGAGTTACAAAGCTGGCACGGCCAATGGGATGGTGTAGAAGGCGCCGCATGCAAATGTGCCCCGGCCCTGAAGAGAATGTTTTCTTCCCAGGTTACTCAATCGGAGAAGCATACGGCAGCGACAGGGGAGGAGAGGAAGAGGCCCCACCCACAATTACGCAATCAGAGGAGCGACGGAAGAAAGTCGGGAGTTAGGCGACGGAAGACCCGGAAGCAAGTAGGGCGCGGGGACTGCTGGTAGTTGAAATCAGAGACGCTCTGTGGAAAAGAAAGTCCGGAGAGGGAGGACCATGAGAGGCAGAGGCTTCAGCCAGGGCCTCCCTTTGTGGGGAAGGGGACGCAGCCCTCATCCGCTTCTCTCTCTCCCTTGCAGGAGGACGGAGGAGCCCGGCGCGGAAAGGAAGGAAGCACCGCCTGAGAAGAAGAGGAGTAGGAGAAGAGCGGGGCCCACCCAGCAGCCCTACCCCTCTAGGCGAAAGGCCTAGAGGCTCCGGGGCGGCAGGGAGCATGAGCCGAGGGAGAACCCGGGAAAGGCGGCTGCGAATAGGACGATGCTGGGAGGAGGAAAGAGACGGGGACCCCAAGACGTTCCTGAAGCCCGGAGAATCTTTTGGAAGACCACAGAATCCCGAAAGGTTCCAGGAGGAACGAAGGAAATATCAGTGCCTCGAATGTGAGAAATCCTTCAAAACAAATCAACAACTTCAGATCCATCTAAGGGTCCATTCAGGAGAGAAACCTCATGAGTGCCTGGAGTGTGGAAAGAGCTTCAGTCAGAGGGGCCACCTTTATACACATCAAATGATCCATTCAGGAGAGAAACCTCATACATGCCTGGAGTGTAGAAAAAGCTTCCGTGTGAGGAGCCACCTTCATCAACATCAAAGGATCCATTCAGGAGAGAAACCTCATAAATGCCTGGAGTGTGGAAAGAGCTTCAGTCAGAGGAGTCACCTTTATACACATCAAAGGATCCACTCAGGAGAGAAACCTTATAAATGCCTCAAATGTGGAAAGAGCTTCAATCAGAGGAGCTACCTTTATAGACATCAAAGTATCCACACAGGAGAAAAACCTCATAAATGCCTCAAATGTGGAAAGAGCTTCAATCAGAGGAGCTACCTTAATAAACATCAAAGGATCCACACAGGAGAAAAACCTCATAAATGCTTGGACTGTGGAAAGAGCTTCACTCATAGAAGCACCCTTTATACACATCAAAGGATCCACACAGGAGAAAAACCACATAAATGCCTGGAGTGTGGAAAGACCTTCAGTCAGTGGAGCAACCTTTATAGTCATCAAAAGATCCACTCAGGAGAAAAACCTCATAAATGTCTGGAATGTGGAAAGAGCTTCAGTCAGAGGAGCAACCTTTACAGACATCAAAGGATCCACTCAGGAGAAAAACCTCATAAATGCCTGGAGTGTGGAAAGAGCTTCAGTCGGAGGAGCAGCCTTTATACACATCAAAGGATCCACACAGGAGAAGAATCCTGTAAATGTCTGGAATGTGGAAAGAGCTTCAGTGAGAGGAGCAACCTTTACAGACATCAAAGGATCCACACAGGAGAGAAAACTCATAAATGCCTGGAGTGTGGAAAGAGCTTCAGTCACAGGAGCAAACTTTATAGACATGAAAGAATCCACTCAGGAGAAACACCTCATAAATGCCTGGAGTGTGGAAAGAGCTTCAGTAAGAGGAGCTACCTTTATGAACATCAAAGGATCCACACAGGAGAAAAACCTCATAAATGCCTGGAGTGTGGAAAGAGCTTCCGTGATAAGAGCAGCTTTTATAAACATCAAAGGATCCACACAGGAGAGAAACCTCATAAATGCCTGGAGTGTGGAAAGAGCTTCAGTCGGAGGGGCAGTCTTTATATACATCAAAGGATCCACACAGGAGAAAAACCTCATAAATGCCTGGAGTGTGGAAAGAGCTTCAGTCGGAGGAGCAGCCTTTATATTCATCAAAGGATCCACACAGGAGAAAAACCTCATAAATGCCTGGAGTGTGGAAAGAGCTTCAGTCGGAGGAGCAACCTTTATATTCATCAAAGGATCCACACAGGTGAAAAACCACATAAATGCCTGGTCTGTGGAAAGAGCTTCAGTCAGAGGAGCAACCTTTATACACATCAAAAGATCCACACAGGAGAAAAACCTCATTAATGCCTGGAGTGTGGAAAGAGCTTCCGTCAGAGGAGCAGCTTTTATAAACATCAAAGGATCCACACGGGAGAAAAACCATATAAACGCCTGGAGTGTGGAAAGAGCTTCAGTCAGAAAGCACAACTTAACAGATATCAAAGATTCTACACATTGGAGAATTCAGCTGGGAAAATATGGTAAAATTGTCTGAGTGTGAGAAAACCTTCAATCACACTGTACCTGAGGAATTGAATTTTATATTTAATTTGGCCAAGTGTGAATAGGCACACTAGGAATTCGCCTTGACTACACAAGGTCTCAGTGTACAAAAGAGCAAGGGAATAATTACATTCATGATATTTTTCATAATTCGAAGAGGAATTTTTTTTCTTTACTCCAAATGAGTAAAGATGATATTAAGGGTAAATACTAACTGCCAAGTAAGGGACTTTCTCAGTGAATAGTAAAGGAGTTTTTAAATTGCTCCTGGTACATGATTCAACCGACTCAAATTGTACCTTTTCACAGCAGACGTATGTGACTCATGGTGACATTTCTCATGGGAATGGCCTTTTAATGCAATGCTCATTTCAGTCGTTATACTTCATATTATGGGATGTTACTGTCAATGTCTCTTATGTAACTAGCTGGATAGGATGATTTATTTCTTGCAATATACTCTTCGGTTTTGTACATTTCCTACTGTATGGAATATAAACTGAAGCCCAATTCTGTGTCCTGAATTCTTTTTTTTCATTGAGGGAAATCTCTTTGCTGCAATCTTCTACATAAATAAAAATGTAACAAGAATTTGTTTAAAACCGCTAATCTCCAAAGGTACTGCACTGATCGCTTCCACATTTTCACCCAACGTTCCTCACCAATGATATATATAGATTGTGTAGATGTCACATCTCTGCCAGGTAGATAAAATGGAAATGTAAAAAATGTAGGTAGAGGAATACAGAGAGCAGTGGGACACAGGTATTATGCCATCCTTTATGACATAAAATAATAATAATAATAATAATAATAATAATAAATTTTTATTTCTAACCCGCTCTCTCTCCCCAGAGGGACTCGAGGCGGGGCACAGGAGAATTAAAAAACAATAAGCACAGAGTACAAAATTTAAAAACACAATTAAACATATCCTGCGCTAAAAACATCTATAAAAACTAAAAACTGTCCCTAAAACCCCTTAACACCATAACTAATTAAAATTACCCTAGGCCAGCCAAACGGAAGAAATGAGTTTTTAAAAGCTGTCGGAAGGAGCGAAGGTCAGTGGTCGTTCTGATTTCGGGGGGGAAGGTCGTTCCAGAGGGTCGGGCCCGCCACAGAGAAGGCCCTTCCCCTGGACGTCGCCCGCTGGCACAGCCTAGTGGACGGCACCCGGAGAAGTCCCTCTCTGTGGGAGCGAATCGGTCGCAGGGATGTATGAGGCAGAATGCGATCCCGCAGATAGCTAGGTCCCGTGCCATGGAGCGCTTTAAAGATGGTAATTAACACCTTGAAGCGCACCCGAAAGATGACAGGCAGCCAGTGCAGCTCGCGCAGGAGCGGTGTTACACGGGAGAACCTAGAGGCTCCCATAACTGCCCGCGCGGCTGCATTCTGGACTAGCTGAAGCCTTCGGGTGCACCTCAAGGGGAGCCCCATGTAGAGAGAGTTGCAATAGTCCAGCCGGGATGTCACGAGGGCATGAGTGACTGTGCAAAGGGCACCCCGATCCAATAGGGGACGCAACTGGCGGACCAGGCGAACCTGGTAAAACGCCCTCCTGGCCACGGCTGTCACTTGATCTTTCATGGACAGCCGGGCATCAAGGAGGACGCCCAAGTTGCATGCCCCATCCACAGGGGTAAGGTGATCGTCCCCTATGGCCAGTGATGGAGTCAACTGGTTGTACCGGGATGCCGGAAACCACAGCCACTCGGTCTTAGACGGGTTGAGTCTGAGTCTGTTACTTCCCATCCAGGCCCGCACGGCTTCCAGGCACTGACACATCACCGCTACGGCATCGTTGGGGTGGTTTGGGGTAGATATATACAGCTGCGTGTCGTCAGCGTAGAGGTGGTACTCTACCCCAAAACCACGGATGATCTCACCCAGCGGCTTCATGTATGTGTTGAACAGGAGTGGCGAGAGGACCGACCCCTGAGGCACCCCACAAGTGAGGGGCCTAGAGGTCGACCTCTGCCCTCCTGTCAACACAAATTGCGACCGACCGGAGAGGTAGGAGGAGAACCACCGTAAAACGGTGCCTCCCACCCCCAACCCCTCCAGCCGATGCAATAAGATACCATGGTCGATGGTATCAAAAGCCGCTGAGAGGTCTAATAGGACCAGGATGGAGGAACAACCCCCATCTCTGGCCCTCCAGAGATCATCTACCAACGCGACCAATGCCGTCTCGGTGCTGTGCCCGGGCCGGAAGCCGGACTGGCGCGGGTTTAGATAATCAACTTCCTCCAAGTGACGGGGAAACTGTTGTGCCACCACACTCTCAACAACCTTCGCCAGGTAGGGAAGGTTGGAGACGGGACGATAATTGGCTAATAAAGCTGGATCCAGAGAGGGCTTCTTCAGGAGGGGCCTCACCATGGCCTCTTTAAGAGAGGCAGGCAAGAAACCCTCACTCAGAGAAGTGTTGACAACCTCTTGGAGCCAGCCTCGTGTCACCTCCCAGGATGCCAGTACAAACCAGGAAGGACACGGGTCCAATAAACATGTGGCGGCTCGCAATCGCCCACGTAACCTGTCCATATCCTCGGAAGTAACAGAGTCAAACTCCTCCCAACCAAGGCCCGCCTCGTGCAATCCCACTGGGCCATCAATGGAGACTAGCTCGTTCTGGATCTGAGCGATTTTCTCCTGCAGATAAATCACAAATTCCTCTGCTCTACCCTGTAATGGGGCTTCCCGCACCCTCTGTTGTAAGAGGGAGCGGATCACCCTAAACAGGGCGGCAGGGTGGTTATCTGCGGATGCTATGAGAGTGGCACAATGATGGCATTTGGCCACTCTCAGCGCCACAATGTAAGTCCGTAAATGGGCTCTTACCTGTGTCCGGTCAGATTCAGATCGAGTAGACCTCCATCTCCTCTCTAGGCATCTCTTGTGGCGTTTCATCACCCTTAGCCCCTCGGTAAACCAAGGGGCCAGGGTGGTTCGCCGCCGCAAGAGAGGCCGCAAGGGCGCGACCCGATCCAAGGCTCCCGTGGTTGCAATATTCCATGCGGCCACGTCCTCCATCGGGGCGCGGGTCAGGGATACAGGAAGTGGCCCAAGCACCGTCTGGAACCTGTCCGGGTCCATCAGGCGCCTGGGGCGGAACCAGATAGGTGACTCAGGTTCCGCCTCCCCGCGATGGGGTGTAGCGATTGGAAAGTCAAGCCGGAGAAGTGAGTGGTCTGACCATGACAGGGGTGTGATGACTATATCCCCTATACCCAGATCACTCTTCCACTGGCCAGAGACAAAGATTAGATCCGGCGTATGTCCACCCTCGTGAGTGGGGCCCTGAATTACTTGGGTCAGGTCCATGGCCGTCATGGAAGCCATGAACTCCCGAGCTGCCTCCGATGATTCGCCCACCGATGGCAGATTAAAGTCCCCCATGACTATCAGTCTGGGGGTCTCAACTGCCATCGTAGCGATCACCTCGAGGAGCTCGGGCAGGGCTGTTGCTACATAGCGGGGACCCAGGTATACAACCAGCAAGCCCAACTGCCTCCCTAGGCCCCACTTCACGCAGAGGGACTCGCAGCCGGTGGTCTGTGGCACAGTGGTCTCTCTCGGCTCCAGACCTTCCCTGACAATAACCGCTACCCCACCACCCCTGCCTAGGGCCCGTGGCTGATGAAAAGCGCGGTAACCTGGTGGGCACATTTCTACGAGGGGAAGTCCACCCTCGTGGCCCAACCAGGTCTCCGCTATTCCTACCAGGTCCGGCTCCCCCTCCGACACAAGGTCGTAAATGAGGGGGGCTTTGTTGACCACGGACCTGGCATTACAAAACATCAGCCTCGAGCCCTGGCTCTGTAATCCCTGACCACCTAGCCTGCGGGGGTTGTGGCATCTGACCGCTTGCAAGCAACGGTCTTGTGCCCCCAACCGGGAAGAAAAAACCTGTCTCCCATCGCACCTGCCCCTCCCTACGACCGTCTTGATAGAGAAACCCTCGATGGAAACGACTTGTGGGTCCCCCCTCTTAATAGACCTTTCTGCTTCCTTCTCCACTCCGGTCACTGACCTAATAACATTCCCACCCCCAGTCTGACTCACCCCACCCTCCACCCTAAAAACCCCTAAAACCCGAATCAGACTCCTAACTAAAAAGCCCCTACACCTGCGTTTCGCCCACCTCTCTTGATTACATAATCCCTCATCAAGGTGGGCCCTCGTTAGAGCGGAGGGCCATACCTGCGAGTAAGGGGATTCTCGCAGTCGAATCAGGTCTGCTCTAGAGTACATAGATATGGAATAGATCTAAAATATATACTATAAATATATACAATAAATATAAATATAGAATATAAAATGGGTCGCGGAATACTTAAGTGGGCACCCTGGCTGCTAATAATAATAATAATAATAATAATAATAATAATAATAATAATAATAATAATAATAATAATAATAATCTTTATTGTCATTGTAAAAATTACAATGAAATTGGTTTTAACTTCACTGGTGCAAAATTATAACAGAAACAAAAAAGAGAGAAAAGAAAAAAAAAACTAGCATGTGCATGGAGTGATTGCGGTTGAATTTAAAAGTCTCACAGCCCATGGATAGAAGCTACCTTTAAACCTGTTCGTTCGGCTGGCTATACTTTGATATCTTCTGCGTGATGGTAGAAGGGCAAAGAGATACCAACCAGGGTGTGAATCATCTTTTATTATACAAAGATGTTAAATAAATATTAAATAGATGTTAAAATATAAATATAATAAGTATAATACAGTTCATAAGAAGTTTAAAAATCCAGTGGAGAATGTTATGTTATCTGGCTCAGAAAGTTCTTAGAAATAATATTAGATAGTTATAAATAATTCTGGAGGTAGTTCTTAAAATAATTCTGGAGATAGTTCTTAAAATAAATAGTTCTGGAGGTAGTTCTTAGAATAATTCTGGAGATAGTTTTTACAATAGTTCTTGGAGACGAAGGGTATCGATGATTTGCGGCCTGAACCCAACTAGTCAGGCTCTGTCCATAAGATGCTAAATACAGTAGGTAGGTAGGTGGCAGCTATAGGGATAGAGAGGGAGGGAGAAATGCGATAGGTAGGTAGGTAGATTGGTAGGTAGAGGGATAGAGAGGAAGAGGGAGAAATAGAGTCGGTAGGTTAGGTAGATAGAAGGATAGAGCGGGAGAGGGAGAAATACATTAGGTATGTAGGTTGGAGTTAAATGGTGGTTGTGTGTACGTGATTGTGTGTGCAGGTTTAGATGTACACACAGATTGGTTGTACATTTAACCAGACTGGGCCACAGCAACGCGTGGCCGGGAACAGCTACTATTCTAAGAAGTTGACTTTAAAATGACATCCCACTTGATGCCTAATTGGAGCAAGTGTGCAGTTGAGGAATCTTGGACTAACTGGCCTTTATTGTGGGAGTGAAAGTTTCTCCCCGTCATTGTTTGATATAATCTATATGGGTTTTGCAAAGGTCCGTACCATGTAAGACCATCCCCAGACATCTGACACTCTTTCTCAGTTGGATTCCCTGAATGGTCCCCTTGTCTTCCAGCAGAAACCGCTACGAGGGACTCTCTTAAGGCCAAGAAAGCTCCATATTCTAAAATGGGTTTGCTGTTCAGTAATGGCCACAACGTCGTATTTGCTCTCATGCCCTAAGAGAAAATGTACTGTATTATTTGAATAGCATAGATGTGCTTTACACAATACAAGGGTAATAACTTTTCTCTTAGTAGCAATAGCAGTTAAACTTACATACCGCTTTACAGCCATCTCTTAACGGGTTAAAAAGACAGCATATTGCCCCCAACGATCTAGGTCCTCCTTTTGCCAACCTCGCAAGGATGGAAGGCTGAACTGATGAGAATTGAAATGTTGAACTCCTGGCAGTCAGCAGAATCAGCCTGGGATTAGAATTAGTCTGGAAGATCCTTGTGAAGCTGAGAAGCCTCAATGTTCACCCATTATAAAGTCACCTTATTTGGGGTGCACCATAAGGAGGTTAGTCTACCCTGCAACCCCTTTGGACAGTAATGGGAGGAGCCTTTGATAGTGAGAAAGCATGGGACCAGGAATGGGCAACTTGTAACTCAGGTCTGCTTAGTTTAGTGTCTGACCCAATACTGGCTTTGATCTTCCAAGGACAAACTGGACAGAACCAAGGCTGCTCCAGGTGCCAATATTGGAACCATTGCCTGATTTCCCGTTTCCTTTTCCCAACAATGAGGTATTAATTTCTATGGGGAAATTCACTAGCAGGAACCATTGGCAGGAGATTCTCCTCCTTAGCTCCTCTTCAACTGGAGATTATCTCCTTTTATGCAAGAATTCTGCTTTCTTCTCTCCAGGAAGAAAATGCATCCATGAGGTTGGTATTTAAAAAGACACTTGAGGGAGTCACATATGGAGAGTTTATTTCTTTCTTTATTATGTCTGCAAATGAGGCGGAGAAGAAGCTGTGGGAGAAAAGAAGAGGAGACTATTTGGAGCTGAGGGTTGGACTGAGGGGTCTTTGGAGGTCTCTGAGCCCCTCCCTCCTCTCTCCCCCCAACAACAACCCTGTGAGGTGGGCTGGACCGAAAGAGCGACCCTTCCTTTCTCCCCCCGTTCCTCCATCACTGGAGCCCCCACTGGCTCCCCTTCATAGGCGGCTATAAGGTCTCCGCCCCAGAAGAGCCCCCGGCCTCAATTGGGGGGAAAGAAGGGGGGGGAGAGAATGACCCCTAAGATCAAAGGGAACCACCCTACGCGCCCATTTCCGCTGGGAACCATGACAACCAGCAACACCGCGCAGTCGCCATGTCGCTGGTTAAAGGCAGGGGGACGCCGATTGGTCGCTCTGGAGAGGAATAGGGCGGCGATTGGCAGGAGGACTCCCTTGGGGGCGGTCCCTGCAAAGGAAGTGGCGTAACTTCTGGAGAAAAACGTGAGACCGCCACTTCCGGAGAATAAACGGGCAACGAGGGAGCTCCCTGAAGAGGCGACAGAGGAGTCCGGGAGACGCAGGTGTGGCGCAGGGGACGCTGGGAGTCGCAGTCGGGAGGGGCTTTCTGGGAGATGGGGGGAGGCTGAGGCCTAGCTGGGCGTCCAGGAAGGGAGACGGGGCGCTGGGAGGGAGGCCGGGGCCGCTCTAGCATTCCCGGGAGAAACGCGAGGGGAGGCTTCGGCCTGGGAAAGTGGGCGCAGCCGTGACCCGCCTCTCCTCCTCCCCTGCAGGAGGACGGGGGAGGGAAGGCAGGAAGCGCCGCGTGAGAGCCGGAGGAGGGCGGGCCCCGCGGAGCAGCCCCGGGAGACGGCGAGGAAAGGCCGGGAGGCTCCGGGGCTGCAGGAGGGAAGAGCCCAAGGGGAGCCCGGGAAAGGCGTCTGCCTGGAGGGCGATGCGGGGAGGGAGGCGGAGACGGGCGGAGAGCCCGAGAGGGTCCCGGAGGGCGGGGGGTCCTTCGGAAGGCCTGGGGAACAATGCCTCTTTCCCCCTTCCTGACTCAGGCTCTTTAGGTGGAGTTTCTCTGCAATCCATGTTTTCTGCTCTTCAAACTTCACAGAACAATCGGTGCATTTCATGGTTTCTGTTTCCAATTTTTATCATAGCACAAAATACAAAATAATAAAGGAAAATGCAGGTAAAGGTAAAAAGTGGAGGGAGAGGGAAGGAGAGGAGAGGGCAAAGCATTCGTTTCCTCGGCTCCTTTTGATGCACTAGAATAAATAACACAACACTTCCACTTTCTACTTTCATATAATACATATCTTCCTTAGCATCAAATCTTAATTGGCAAAACCCAAAATCAAAGTATTTTTCCCATCTTAAGCGCAAAACCCAAAAGTGGTTTCAAAATAAAAACATTATTTTCTTTATTCAGTCCATTTAGCTGCCTCTGCTGACTCCAATCAGCTTTTGCAGCCATTATTGTCCATAGAGGGAATGACAGTTTGGTCATTTGCTTATTGATGTGTCCCTTGGACTCAATATTATATTTCTTTACATGACCCTTAATCAGCAATTTTTGCTTTGCTTGAACTCCTTCGTGATTTCCAAGGAATTGGAATGTTCAGGTGAGCCAAGAAGCCCCTTTAGAAAGATAAAAGTCTCCCAAAGTGGAGGAAATTCAGTTCTTTTCAGCTCCACACCACACTGGGAGGCCTGGCATTAGAAGCAACAATCCCAAGCACTAATTAAAAGGAAGAAGGAAGGGAGCACATCTTCACCCAGCTCCCCTTCCCTGAGAACAGAAATTGAGTTGGAGGTTTGGAATCCAACTCTGATGAATTGGCTGCAAATAGAGGGAAGCTTCCCCAGAGCCCAGGAGCCCCTCGGAAGGCTGACCAACCTCTTGGGTGGCATCTTCAGTCTGACAACTGAGAGTGACTGGCAGTTTAGGATGCATGGATGAGGTCATAAAGCCATCAGAATTCCCAAGGAGGTGCCTATCAAACCTCACCTCCTCCACCTTTTCTCTCTGCAATAATGCCAGGCAAATCTCTGTAGGAAGTAAGGAGACAAATCACTCAAGAGCTGCCCATTTGTCACAAAAGGCAGATTGCTGGAGGTGGAGGGAAGCTCCACTAAGACTCATTTATACAGCCTGGGGTCAACCTCCCATTGCATTCCCTTTGGGTTGCCATGCTGTGTTTTCTTCCATCATCCCAATTGAGGCTCCCTCCATTCTTTCTGCCTGGGGGCTGAAGCCGCTTTCACCCCAAGGCCTCCCTGGAACAGATTCTGCCACAATGAAAGACTGTGTGGATTAATTGGGGGAGGGGGGAGGAAAGAAAGGAGGTGAGAAGGAAAGGGAGGGGGTGGAGGGGGAAGGGGGGGAAGGAGAGGGGAGAGAAAGAGGAGGGGCAGGATAGAGGACTCCTATTCCCTCCCCCGTTCCTCCCCCTCCCCTCCTTAGGAGTTTGCGGGGGTCAGTCTGGACACTTTCCCCCCCCCCCCACTTAGGCCTCCCCTACAAAGAGCCCTGCGACGCTTCCTCCCCCCCCACCTGTCAGAGCAGCTCCACCTCAAAAAGGGCCAGGTTTGGGGGGAGGGGCGAACTAAGGCAGGAAGGGAGGCCAGGCTGGGGAGGAAGAGCTACGGTGGACTGAAGGGAGCGGATGGGAAGAGCAAGAAGCGGAGGGGCGGAGCCAACGGGGGAGGACCACAGAAGCCAAGCGGCCAGGGAGCCACAGCAGGAAGAAGCGAGGGGCGGAGTCACAAAGCTGGCACGGCCAATGGGATGGTGTAGAAGGCGCCGCATGCAAATGTGCCCCGGCCCTGAAGAGAAAGTTTTCTTCCCAGGTTACTGAATCGGAGAAGCATACGACAGCGACAGGGGAGGAGAGGAAGAGGCCCCACCCACAATTACGCAATCAGAGGAGCGACGGAAGAAAGTCGGGAGTTAGGCGACGGAAGACCCGGAAGCAGGTAGGGCGCGGGGACTGCTGGGAGTTGAAATCAGAGACGCTCTGTGGAAAAGAAAGTCCGGAGAGGGAGGACCATCAGAGGCGGAGGCTTCAGCCAGGGCCTCCCTCTGTGGGGAAGGGGACGCAGCCCTCACCTGCTTCTCTCTCTCCCTTGCAGGAGGACGGAGGAGCCCGGCGCGGGAAGGAAGGAAGCACCGCCTGAGAAGAGGAGGAGTAGGAGAAGAGCGGGGCCCGTCCAGCAGCCCTACCCAGTCCGGTCCCAGCGCGGTTTCCCCAGGAGAGAGCGGCGAAAGGCCTAGAGGCTCCGGGGCGTCAGGGAGCATGAGCCGAGGGAGAACCCTGGAAAGGCGGCTGCGAGTAGGGCAAGGCTGGGAGGAGGAAAGAGACGGGGACCCCAAGACGTTCCTGAAGACCGGAGAATCTTTTGGAAGACCTCAGAATACCGAAAGGATCCAGGAGGAACGAAGGAAATATCAGTGCCTGGAATGTGAGAAATCCTTCAAAACAAATCAACATCTTCAGATCCATCTAAGGGTCCATTCAGGAGAGAAACCTCATAAATGCCTGGAGTGTGGAAAGAGCTTCAGTCAGAGGGGCCACCTTTATCAACATCAAAGGATCCATTCAGGAGAAAAACCTCATAAATGCCTGGAGTGTGGAAAGAGCTTCAATTCTAGGAGCCACCTTTATATACATCAAAGGATCCACACAGGAGAAAAAGCTTATAAATGCCTGGAGTGTGGAAAGAGCTTCAGTCAGAGGAACCACCTTGATCAACATCAAAGGATCCACACAGGAGAAAAACCTCATAAATGCCTGGAGTGTGGAAAGAGCTTCAATTCTACGAGCTACCTTTATAAACATCAATGGATCCACACCGGAGAAAAACCTCATAAATGCCTCGAATGTGGAAAGAGCTTCAATCAGAGGAGCTACCTTTATAAACATCAATGGATCCACACTGGAGAAAAACCTCATGAGTGCCTGGAATGTGGAAAGAGCTTCAGTCATAGGAGCAGACTTTACACACATCAAAGGATCCACACAGGAGAAAAACCACATAAATGCCTGGAGTGTGGAAAGAGCTTCAATCGTTTGGGAAACCTTAATACACATCAAAGGATCCACACAGGAGAAAAACCTCATAAATGCCTGGAGTGTGGAAAGAACTTCAATATTTTGGGAAACCTTTATAGACATCAAAAGATCCACACAGGAGAAAAACCTCATAAATGCCTGGAGTGTGGAAAGAGCTTCAGTGAGAGGAGCAGCCTTTACACACATCAAAGGATCCACACAGGAGAAAAACCTCATAAATGCCTGGAGTGTGGAAAGAGCTTCAGTCAAAGGAACAACCTTTATATACATCAAAGGATCCACACAGGAGAAAAAGCTCATAAATGCCTGGAGTGTGGAAAGAGCTTCAGTCGGAGTAACCATCTTTATAGACATCAAAGGATCCACACAGGAGAAAAACCTCATAAATGCCTGGAGTGTGGAAAGAGCTTCAATCTTTTGGGAAACCTATATAGACATCAAAGGATCCATTGGAGAGAGAAACCGAATGAGTGCTTGGAGGATCCTTCAGAAGACCCAGGAGTCCCCAAACGATCCAGGAGGAAGAAGGGAAATATCAGTGCCCAGAATGTGAAAAATCTTTCAGAGCAAGAAACTCCTTCTAAGCCATCTAAGAATCCACTCAGGAGAAAAACCTCATAAATGCCTGGAGTGTTGAAAGAGCTACAGTCAAAAGGGAAAGCTTGTTAAACATCAAACAATCCACACTAGAGAAAAAACCTCTTCAAGTGCCTGGAGTGTGGAAAGAGCTATACTGAGTGTAGAGGCCTCCATCGACTCCAAATCATTCACAAGGGAGTTTGAGAGATCACAGGGTTTATCTCAGAAATTGAATTGATTTACGTATTCAATTTGACCAATTGTAAATAGACACGCTAGCAAGTTGTCTCTAGTGCAGGGGTCCCCAACCTTTTTTGCACCAGGGACCGGTTTCATTTTAAAGAAAATTTTACGGACCGTCTGTGTGGCTCAGCAGTCATGTGACTGGGTGGGCGTGGCCAACTTGGAAAATGTGAAACTCACTTAACAATGGTCTTGGTTAACAACCAAACTTTTGGGCTCAATTGAGGTCATAAGTTCTTTCTTTCTTTCTTTCTTTCTCTTTCTTTCTTTCCCTCTCTCTCTTTCTGTCTCTTCCTCTCTTTCTTTCTTTTATTTCTCTCTCTTTCCTTTCTGTCTCTCTTTCTTTCTCTGTCTGTCTTTCTTTCTCTTTCTCTCTTTCTCTCTCCCACTTTCTTTTTCTTTCTTTCTCTCTAACTCTGTCTCTCTCTCCTTCGTCCGCCCATCTCTCACTCTATGTGTGTGTATGTGTCTGTCTGTCTCGCATCCACGCACTTAATCACTCATTCTGTGTGTCTCTTTCTCTCCCTGTCTCTGTGTGTGTCTCTGTCACTCTCTGATTCCCCCCTCCCTCCCTGTCTCTCTCTGTGACTGTGCCTCTCTCTGTCTGTCTGTCGTTTACCTTACCCCCCCCCCCCCGAGTCTCCTCAGCCTGGCCCGCCGCGCTCACTTGCATTAGCCTGCTTCGCCCGCCCGGGTGCCGCGCTTGATTGCTCGTTTGGTTGCTCAGGTTCCTTCCAGGAGCTGAGAAGGCTCCGTGTGTGTGTGCGCGGGGGGGAGTAAGGTAATCGGCACCGGTCCGCGGCCCGGGAGTTGGGGAGCCCTGCTCTAGTGCACAAGCTCTCAGTGTCCTTACAAACAAAGAGAATTATGATATTCCTGATAATTGTAATTCCAAGGAGAGGGTTGAGTAAAGAAGACATTAAGAAACGTACAGTCGAAGGTTTGGGATTCTAAGGCCACCTCTTTCACGAGAATCTTGCATAATCTTCAACTTTACTCTTGTTTTTTTCTGATTCCAAACAAATTTATTCAGTGTTGCTTGCCATTCTGACAAAATTTTATCTTATTTAAGCACCAGTATCATCTGCAATAAAAAAATAAATCTAGGTAGAATGTTCATTTTAATTGCTGAAATTCTTCCAAGCAAAGATAATTGTAGCTTTTTCCATACTTGTAGGTCTTTCGGTATCTTTTTCCACAACACCTCATAATTATTTTGAAAAAGTTTTGTATTTGAATCTGTAATTTGTATACCTAAATACTTGACCTGGGAAGCTGTTTCAAAACCTGCCAAACTTACAAGTCTCTTTTTTTGAGTCTCTGACATATTTTTAACAATCATTTTCGTGTTTTTTGGATTAAGTCTAAAACCAGATACCATGCCAAATTCTTCTATGATTCTTTTCATCTGGATTATTGAATTCAGAGGACGTGAAAGGGTAACAACCAGATCATCCACAGATGCTCTAATTCTGTGTTCCTTTTGCCTTATAGCTATACCATTTAAGGAGTTCGAATCACGAGTTGTATTCAACAAGACTTCTAAAGTAAGAATAAACAACAATGGAGACAGTGGACATCCTTGTCTTGTACCTTTTTGTATCTCAAAGTTCATAGACAAGTTTCCATTAATAATAAGTTGTGCATTTTGTTGTTGATATATTGCTCCTATCGCCTGTAAGAACCGTGTCCCCATATCCATCTTTTCCAAAGTCTTCATTAGAAAGTTCCAGTTCACTCGATCAAAGGCCTTTTCCGCATCCAAGAAAACCAGCACTGCCGAGATCTGCTTATTTTTATCCAGATAGTCAATTAAATCTACGAGTTGCCTTACATTCTCCTTCATATGTCTACCTTCGATAAATCCTGCTTGATCATGGTGAATAACCTCTTGAATAACTGGCATCAATCTGTTGACTAGTACTTTAGCAAAAATTTTGTAGTCTGTATTTAGAAGAGATATCGGTTTACAATCCTCTGGCTTCTTAGGACCATCTTTGTCTTTAGGTATTAGCGATATAAAAGCCGCCTTCCATGAGGAGGGTATTTTGCCTCCTTGCTGTATTTTGCCTCCTTGCTGTAAAATAACGCTGTAAGATGTTCAATCATCTCCATTTGTAAGGTTTTATAATAAATTGCAGTCAGGCCATCAGTCCCTGGGGCCTTAGCTAATTTAAATTGCTTTATAGCTAGGCTAATCTCATCGGTAGTTATCAAACGTTCCAAATTTGCCTTTTGAAGCAGGGATATTTTAGTAAGCCTTTTTCCTTCCAAATATTCATCTACGAGCTTATTTTGTATATTATCCTTTGCATATAATTTAGCATAGTAATCCACAAAATTTTTTTTAATCAGATCTTGTTGATAAACCATTTTTCCTCCATACTGAATTTTATCAATAATTCTGCTATACATATTCTTTCTGAAGTTGTAAGCCAGCCACCTTCCAGGTTTGTTAGCATTAGCCAAAGTGTTATGTTTAGCAAATTGTAAATTAGTTGCCGTTTGTTCTGATATAAGCATTTGAAATCGATGTTTCAACAGGTTTATAGCCGTCTGAAGTACACCATCTTTGGGAGTTGCTATAAGTAACTTTTCCTTGTTCTTGATTTCTTCTTCCAATTCTATTCTTTTCTTCTGTCTACTTTGTTTATGTTTAAAATTCATATGTATCAGGACCCACCGCATATAAGGTTTACTTGCATCCCAAACTGTTTCAATAGGAGTAGCCTTATTCATATTGAAACTAAAAAATTCCTTCATGTTTTTTTAAGTTCATCAACATTTTTTTCACATCTAAATAAATTTTCATTTACTCTCCATGACCTTCTTGGCCTCTTCCCTAATTCAATCTCTAACCACACCGGGCTATGGTCTGTTAATGTCCTGGGAAATATCTTTGTTTTCTTAGCTTTAGGAAGTAAATCAGATGTTATCAAAAAGAAATCAATCCTTGAAAAAGATTTATGTCTATCTGAATAAAAAGTAAAATCCAACTCATTTGGATTATGTATTCTCCAAATATCTTTGAGTTCCAAATCTTGTTGTAATTCAAAAAAGGCCTGTGGAAGTTTAATAGTGGATTTGTTCATCGTTTTTTAATCTGTCCTTCGAGAAATCACTCCATTCCAATCTCCCATAATTAAAATGCTCTTAAAATTCCAATCCAAAATTTTTGAATGAAGCATCTTGTAGAAACTGTACTATGAAGCAGCGGTACTGACACATATAGCAGAATGGTTGGGGAAAACAAAAACTGAATTGATGAACATAGAAGGTCACGACCTTGTTTCGGGATGGCATGCATACCTCTGTTATGAAGATAGGGTGGACAAGGTGTTTAATAGTCATATTTTCCGGAATGCCTTGATGAGAATATGGAAGAAGCACCGTCTTAATTGGGATTACAAGATACCGCTTTGGTTGGATCTAGCAGATACCATGTGGATTATAAATACTAAGTCACTCGGGGGGGGGGGTGTTTATATAAAGATGTGCTTTTTGCTGATGGGGATAGATGGCAGCTGAAAACTTTGGAACAACTGTTGGAAGAAGGAATTATTTTAAATTGGTTACATTATAAACAGCTACAGAAGAGATGGAAAGAAGACCAAAGAGTTGGTTTCATGGACAATGAAGAGGACTTGATTAAGCAGATAAGAGAGACTGGCCCAAAACATATTAAAAGAATATATAATGTATTGTTACAAAGGGATTCAGAAAGTGAATTGGTAAAGGATTGTATGATTAAATGGGCTCAGAATTTTGATGAACCTGTTATGTTGGAGACAAGGGAAAAAATATGGGTTCAGAACGTTAAATTTACACAGCGCCGTTTTCCGCGCGCATGCCCCGCCCGATTACAGCTTCGGAGAGTTCGTAACGGTGCGAATCTGCGCTGTAATTTTGCAGGACCTGCACGCGCCTTTTCCACACCGTGGAAAAGCGCCGAGTTTCTGCATGGCCCCTGATCACTCTAGACGCCATCGGGGAAGAAGGGGAATGCGAGGGAGACCTCGCGGATGGCGTCGCCAGCAGCGCAGAGTCGCCGCTGCTTCATGCGGTATTCTGTGGACACAGTGACCTGCAGACAGAGAGAGGCACAGAGAGAGAGAAAGAGAGAGAGAGAGGGAGGAAGGGAATCAGAATCTGACAGACACAGAGAGAATGACAGAGAGACAGGAAGGCAGGGGAGAGACACAGAGATAAGAGGGAGGGAGGAAAGAAAGGCAGACACAGAGAGAGAATGACAGAAAGAGACAGAGGGAGGGAGGGAAGGAGGGAGAGAAAGAGCCACAGAGAGAGAGTCAGACAGACACAGAATGATAGAAAGAGACAAGGAGGGAAGGAGACAAAGAGCCACAGAGACATTGTGTGTGGAAGGTGTGCGGGAGAGAGGGTAGTCTTATATGGCGAGTATATAACAAACTCTATATTTTGAGTGGAAATGATGGGGGGGGGGGTCGTCTTATACGCCCAGTCGTCTTATACACTGGCAAATACGGTACCTCTTTCTCTCTTTCTTCCTCTCTCTCTCTCCGTTTCTCTCTTTCTTTCTTTCTTTCTCTCTCTCTCTTTTTCTCTTTCTTTCTCTCTCTCTCTCTCTCTCTCTTTCTTCCTCTCTGTCTCTCCATTTCTCTCGCTCTCTCTCTCTCTCTCTCTTTCTCTTTCTGTCTCTCTTTCTCTCTCTCTTTCTTCCTCTCCATTTCTCTCGCTCTTTCTCTCTTTCTCTCTCTCTTTCTCTTTCTGTCTCCCTTTCTCTCTCACTCTCTCTTTCTCTCTTCCTCTCTCTCCATTTCTCTCTCTCTCTCACTCTCTTTCTGTCTTCTTTCTCTCTCTCTTTCGCTCTTTTTCTTTCCCTTTTTCTCTTTCTCTTTTTATCTTTCTTTCTGTCTCTTTCTTTCTCTCTCTCTTTCTCTTTCTTTCTCTTTTTTTTCTTTCTCTTTCTCTCTCACTCTGTATGTGTGTCTGTCTGTCTGTCTGTCTCTCACTCACTTAATCAGTCTCTATCTATCTGTCCCTCCCTCTCTCTGTCTCTCCCTGTCTCTGTGTGTGTCACTCTCTCTGATTCTCTCCCTCCCTCCCTCTCTCTGTATGTCTGTCTCTCCCTCTTTCCCCGTCTGTCTCCGATTCAATCCGATTCCGATTCATTCTCTATCTGTGTCTTTCTCCGTCTCTCTCCCTCCCTCTCTTTCTCTCTGTCTCTGTCTGTCTCTCTGTCTTTCCCTCCCTCCCCTTCTGTCTCTCTCTGTGTCTGTCAGTCTCTCCCTCGCCACTCGCAGCAGGCGAGGGAGCAGGCGGGGTGAGCACCCAAGGCTACCGTCATCTTAATCACCACCGAGGCTGTCGCCCGGCAGGGGCGTCAGACAGGGAAGCCGGTCGCGGCTCCCTCCGGCAGGCACCATGGCTTACGTTCTGAGGCCGCGCGTCCGTCTTCCCTGCCGGGCGACCTTGTGCGGCGGGAGCAGCACGTTCTGGGGCTGCGTGGCTGGAAGGGAGGTGAACGCGCCAAGCGGACGTTCTGGGGCCGCACATTCACCTCCCTCCCAGCTTCGCAGCCCCAGAACGTGCAGCGATGGAGGCGCGACTGGCTTCCCTGCCTGACGCCCCTGCTGGGCGACAGCCTCGGTGGTGCTTAAGATGACGATAGCCAGAGCTGCAGTTGCTGTTGGCAGGCTTTTTTCAAGCCTGCCATCCCACTCGCCTGTTGAGGCGTTTTTTATATCTTTAAAACGCCTCGGAAACTCCAAGCTCTTAATGAGCTTGTGAGAGAGTTTATGCTGCCTGGGTAGAGCTCACTTGCGAAGCCCTCAGAAGGTTTGTTTTCCTCTGGGGAGCGAGCAAGGTGGGACCCCCCCCCCCTTCAGGCTGCTATCTGCTCCGGACGAGTGAGGAGACTTCGCTAATTGGCTAATTGGCGGAACAAAGCAACTGTTCTCAACTTTTTATCTACATTTATCTACATTCCAAACGAAACTTCATACTTCAAAGGAAATTTCTTGGCTAATTATCTTAAACGCAAGTAATTAAAGTCTGTGAACAGCAGATTTAAGACATAGCTTTTAGAACAAAGGAACCAATATGGCGACCGAAAGTTAACTGCTTTGTATATTCTAGTTTGTACTCAAACCTGGCTGATAACTCAAGTCTCAGCGAAAACGAAATGTAAATTAACTGATCTGTGCATTCCAGCTTGTTATAAAGTATTCTACCTTATCAGATGAAATGAAACGAAACTTAATTGCTTTGTGTATTCTGGCTTGTGTCCAACCTTGATTGACAATTAAGGTGGAAAGGCTGAAACGGCTGAAACAATTTTCAAGTTAGCTACTATATAACTTAATCTATTTACTGATTTGTGGATTTTAGTCTCTGCTTAACCCTTGGCTGACAGTGGACACCTGGAGGCGGAAAGGGGGAGCAAGTCATAAAGCTAAACGCACTATTTGATTTATTGACTTATTTGGACACCCTGAAGAGTATTCTCCTTGGGAAGTTTAAAACATGGCAACGGAACAGGCTGGTGCAGTAACTCCCCAGGATTTTAAAGAATTGATGAATTTTATAGCTAATGAAAGTAAAGAAGTCAAAAGAATGGTCCAGGATAAACATGATCAGTTGGATAAAAATATGCAAGCATTGGCCAAGAGCCTGTCTGAAGTTATAATTAAGGTTGATACTAAAATTCAACGATTGGCCTTAGATGTGGAAGTCAAAGCAAAGGAAACAGATTTGAAATTTGTGGAAATGGAGGGAAACATGCGCAAGATAGACAATGAGGTTATTATGCTACAACTTAGGTCAATGGAGCACGCCATCAGGCTGAGAGGCCTTAGAGAAAATCCTAGAGAAGATTTAAGAAAAGCTTGTGCCGATGTTTTGGCTATATTATTAAAAGTGGATCCTGGTGAAATTTTTCCTAAAATTGATAAAACTTACAGAGTAAATTCACGTATAGCATTACAAAGGCAATTACCGATAGATGTGATATATTTTACTGAGAGAAATTTTAGAAACGATATTGTGCAGAAGTCTTGTTACTCCTCTATTCATGTAGATGGACATCTGATCAGTGTTTTTAAGGAGCTACCACCGGCGATGCTAAAGCTTAGAAGGGATTTTGGATTTTTGGTAGTGGAGCTGAAGAAAAGAGAGATACAGTTTAGGTTGGACGCCCCAATGGGTGTTATATTCAGATATGAGGGGGTGAGGTATCATCTGAATACTATAGACAAGGCAAGAGATTTTTATCAAGGAATACTGAAGGCAAATACAACGCCCCCACGTACATCTACACCAGTGGTTCTCAATTATTTTCTGTCAGGCCCCCCCTAGGAAGAAGAAAAGATTTCGCGGCCCCCGCGCGACTGTAAATAGTATCATTTGTCTATAAAATTGTTAGTACACCTCTGCATAACACTGTATCCTTATTAACGTATAAGAGAATAAAAAAAGAAAGAAATGTGGATCAATTTACAACAAAGAATAGCTTTATTAACTAGCAGAAAAGATTTAAAATGCATTAAATCCTTAATTAAACTATAAACATTTTTTGATTGGACATGTCAAACCATGTGACCGGGTGGGAGTGGCCAATTTGGAAAATGTGAAACTCACTTAACAATGGTCTTGGTTAGCAACCAAAACTTTTGGGCTTAATTGTGGTCATAAGTTCTCTCTCTCTCTCTCTCTTTCTTTTTCTTTCTTTCCTTCTGTCTTTCTTTCTCTCTTTCTCTCTCTGTCTCTTTCTTTCCTTCCCTCTTTCTTTCCTTCTGTCTTTCTTTCTCTCTTTCTCTCTCTGTCTCTTTCTTTCCTTCCCTCTTTCTTTCTCTCTCTCTCTTTATTTCTTTCTCTTTCTTTCTCTATCATTTTTTCTTTCTTTCCCTCTTTCTCTCTCTCTTTATTTCTTTCTCTTTCTTTCTTTCCCTCTTTCTCTCTCCCTCTCTCTCTCTCTCTTTCTGTCTCTTTCTTTCTTTCCCTCTCTCTTTCTTTTTGTCTCTTTCTTTCCTTTGTCTCTTTCTTTCTCTTTTTCTGTCTGTCTTTCTTTCTCTCTCTCCCACTTTCTTTTTCTTTCGTTCTCTTTCTCTTTTTCTTTCTTTTTCTTTTTCTTTCTCTTTCTTTCCCTCTTTCCCCCCTCTTTCCCTATTTCTCTTTCTCTCTCTCTCTCTCTTTCTTTCTTTCCCTCTTTCTCTCTCCTCTTTCTTTCTCTCTCTCTTTCTCTATCTTTCTCTTTCTTTCTGTCTCTTTTCTTTCTCTCTTTCTCTCTTTTTTCTCTTTCTTTCCTTTCTGTCTCTCTTTCTTTTTTCTCTCTTTCTCTCTGTCTGTCTTTCTTTCTCTCTTTCTTTCTTTCTCTCCCACCTTTTTTTTCTTTCTCTCTCTCTCTCTCTCTCTCCTTTGTTTGCCCATCTGTTACTCTGTGTGTGTGTGTGTCTGTCTGTCTGTCTCGCATTCAGGCACTTAAATCACTCATTCTGTATCTCTGTCTATCTTTCTCTCCCTCCCTCCCACTCTCTGTCTCTCTGTGTGTGTCTGTCACTCTCTGGTTCCCCCCTCCCTCCCTGTCTCTCTGTGTGTCTGTGCCTCTCTCTGTCCGTCTGTCTCCCCCCCCCACAAACCTCCTCAGCTGCTGAAAGTAGCCTGGCCGGCCCGCCAGCCCGCTGGCTGTATTTACTCGCTCGCTCTCTCACCCATCCACCGGACGAAGGAACCTGGCGTCCGATGGGTGAGCAAGCGAGCGAGCAACCGCGGCCAGCGGGCCAGCGGATTGTTGGGCGCTGCCGCAACTTTCCTTACCCGCCCGCCGGCCAGTCGGCCACAGTTACTCACTCGCTCGCTCACCCACCGGACGCCAGCTTCCTTCGTCCGGTGGGTAGGTGAACGAGCGAGTATCCGCAGGCGGTGGGCAGGCAGGTTGTTGGGCGCTGCTGCAGCAAGTTTCCTTGCCCGCCCGCGCTTGCTTGTTCGCTCGTTCACCCACCCCCGGACGAAGGAACCTGGCGCCCCCGCCCCCCATCCCCGCCTGCCACGATCACTCGCCTTAGCCTGCCCCGGCCACCTGGCTGCGCGCTCTGCCAGGAGGCTGCCCCTCCTCCTTCGACCTCACCTTTCCACGCTGATTGGCCCGAAGCGCATCCCCTTCCTTATCCCCGCGCCCGCTTTCTGCCTCGTCCAGCCTAGTGGTGCTCAAGAGGCACGGCTTCCGGCTGCTCCTTCTCTGACGCCTTTCTCAGTCGCCTTCGGGCTTTACCTACAGCCGCCGCCGCCACCGCAAAGTGGGCCTGGGATGCCAAGACGGCGGCGGCGGCAGTATCGGTCTTTCCGGGTGTGCGGCTCCTGACTATCAAACGTGCCCCCCTTTACGGAGGCTCGCGCCCCCCTGGGGGGGCGCGCCCCACTATTTGAGAAACGCTGATCTACACCAACACCAGCAGATCTGGACGTTTTAGAGCAGAGGCTGTTTGAGAAAGAGACAGAAGAACAGATAAAGCAGACACAAAAAGAGAGGGAAGCCCAAGGTGCTGCAGGCGGATTTCAAATGGATTCTTCTTGATTTCTTCTAAGTTCCTCCTTGGAGGAACCGTCCAAGACGTTTACTGAATTGCCATTACTTGAGCCAGTGGAACACCGTGTTACTAGATCTACGACTAGACAAATGCAGGAGTCTCAGATGCAGGGGCATTCCCAACAACAAGGTACCAAGAGGAACAAAGGTAAAGGCAAGAAGGAAACTGAAGCTGTGGGAGGAGCAGAGCCAAAGACTAGTCTGGTGGAAAGAGATCTTCAGCAAATGCTTTCAATGTTTCAGACTAGGCCAAAAGATGTTTAAATTATTATCCTGGAATGTGAATGGATTGAATTCTCCACAAAAAAGGAAAAAAATATTTTACTATTTGAAGCAATTTAATAATGATCTGGTCTGCCTTCAAGAAACTCATATTAGGCTGCAAGATCAGAAGTATTTAATGAATCCAAGACATGTTAAAAGAATATATAACGTATTGTTAGAAAGGGACTCAGAAAGTGAATTGGTCAAGGATTGCATGATTAAATGGGCTCAGAACTTCGACGAACCGGTTATGTTGGATACGTGGGGAAAAATATGGGTCCAGAATGTTAGATTCACGCAGTCACAAAATTTAAGGGAGAATTTTTATAAAATGTTTTATAGATGGTATTTGGATCCTAAGAAATTATCATGTATGTATCCTAATACTCAACCAAAATGTTGGAGGTGCGGGTGTTTAGATGCTACCTTTTTTCATGTATGGTGGACCTGTACTAAGGTTAAAGCCTTTTGGATAAAAATATGGTGGGTTATGCAAAATGTTTTTAAGAAAAAAATACAATTTATTCCGCAAATGTTTTTACTGGGTATAACTAAGGATTTTACTAAAGGGGAAACAAAATTGTTTTTGTATATGGTCACAGCAGCTAGGTTATTGATTGCTCAACTTTGGAAGAAAGATTTTTTACCATCAATTGATCAATAGACTCAGAAAGTGCGGGGGTTTGCGGAAATGGCAAAAATTTCAGCTTTCTTAAAAGATCAGAAGCAGGAGAATTATACACAGGAATGGGCAAAATGGATTAATTATATACAGAATAAATACCAGACTGGGAAATACCATGTAGCCTTTAGGTAAGAATGTTTGGATTGATAGGTGAACAGAGTAAATAATATTTGGGATGTTTGGAATCTTTAAAGTGGTGTATAGCGGAAGTCAGGGGGGTGGGATTGAGTGGGAGGTGGGGGTGGGTTAGGGTGGAGGGTGGGGAAATATATGTGGATGAGTAACATAGAGATGGGAATAATGTGATATGGCGTTATACTATGATTTACACATGTTTAATTAAATTAGAAGATGGTGTTAATGGGAGTTTGATATATATTATACTAAGAGAAATTTATATCATGTTTGTCGGGAGGCGAGGGGGTATAATATCTAATATCTGAGAATTTTATTCTAAGATGGGGGGAGGGGAGGGGTATACTATTTGTATGTGATTTATATTATATGTGGGGGGGGGTAAAAAGGGGGGAAACTTGTTTGAATAAAACTTTTTCAATTAAAAAAAAAAAGATGACGGTAGCCTTGGGTACTCACCCCGCCTGCTCCGTCGCCCGCTGCGGGAGGAGGCGTCCGTAACCTCCGTCCACCTCCCTCCCAGCCACACAGCCCCAGAGACAGAGGGAGGAAAGGAGGGCCACATTTATACAGAGCAGGGAGGGCTGTTGGAGGGCCGTATTAAACCGACCCCCGGGCCGCAAATAGGGATTGTTTGGAATTACTAGAGAGGTGTATAGTGGAAGTCAGGGGGGTGGGCTGTAACGGGAGGACGGGGAGGGTTAGGGCAGAGGGGGGGGAATATATTTGTACATTTAGTTTAAAAGATGGGGACAATGGGATATGGTTACTTTATGAGAAACCTATATCTTGATGGGTGGGAGGGGGGGTATAGTATTTGATGTATTTGATTTATATTATATGTATGGGGGGGGAAAGGGGAAAAATTGGTTTGTATAAAACTTTTTCAATTAAAAAAAAAGAAATTACATTAAGAAATGTAGATAATTTCCAAATAAGGAATTTTCCCAGACTAATTAATAAAGGACTTTTTCAATTCAACAGGCAAAATGTTTCAACTGGCTGAAATTGTATCTTTTCACAACTGACTTAGGTGACTCATGATGCCATTTCCCACATGAAGGTTCTCTTTCTAATGCAATGCTCATTTCAATGCTTGTGCTTAATATTATGGGATGTTACTGGCCACCTATCTGATATAACTGTAGCTGAGCAGGATGACTCCTTCCATGCGTTAAAAAAAAGTCTGATTTAAATTTTTAAAAATAAGTTTTCTATATTTGTTTTAAAAATCTATTTTTATCCATTCTGATTTTTTTTGTGGAATCAACTGTCGTTTTCTACTTTTTTCTACTGTGTGGAAACCAGATTCTGTGTCCTGGATTCCCTGTTTCCCTTAAGGGAAATCTCTTAATACTCTAATAAATTGCCTTTAAATGAACATCCCACTTGGTGCCTAATTGAAGCAAGTGTGCCTTGCCTTGAATCTAGGACTCGTTTCACCTTCATTGTTGTGGGTGTGAAGGAGCTTCTCCCTGTCATTATTTCATATAATCTATATGGGTTTTCCAAATGTCCGTACCATGTAAGACCATCCCCAGACATCTGACATTCTTTCTCAGTTGGATTCCCTGAATGGTCCCCTTGTCTTCCAGCAGAAACCGCTACGAGGGAGACTTTTAAGGCCAAGAAAGCTCCATATTCTAAAATGGGTTAGCTGTTCATTAATGGCAACAACGTCGTATTTGCTCTCATGCCCTAAGAGAAAATGTACTGTATTATTTGAATAGCATGGATGTGCTTTACACAATACAAGGGTAATAACTTTTGTCTTAGTAGCAATAGCAGGTAAACTTACATACCGCTTTACAGCCATCTCTAACGGGTTAAAAAGACAGCATATTGCCCCCAACGATCTAGGTCCTCCTTTTGCCAACCTCGCAAGGATGGAAGGCTGAGCCGATGAGAATTGAAATGTTGAACTCCTGGCAGTCAGCAGAATCAGCCAGGGATTAGAATTAGTCTGGAAGATCCTTGTGAAGCTGAGTAGCCTCAATGTTCACCCATTATAAAGTCACCTTATTTGGGGTGCACCATAAGGAGGTTAGTCTACCCTGCAACCTCTTTGGACACTAATGGGAGGAGCCTTTGATAGTGAGAAAGCATGGGACCAGGAATGGGCAACTTGTAACTCAGGTCTGCTTAGTTTAGTGTCTGACCCAATACTGGCTTTGATCTTCCAAGGACAAACTGGACAGAACCAAGGCTGCTCCAGGTGCCAATATTGGAACCATTGCCTGATTTCCCGTTTCCTTTTCCCAACAATGAGGGATTAATTTCTATGGGGAAATTCACTAGCAGGAACCATTGGCAGGAGATTCTCCTCCTTAGCTCCTCTTCAACTGGAGATTGTCTCCTTTTATGCAAGAATTCTGCTTTCTTCTCTCCAGGAAGAAAATGCATCCATGAGGTTGGTATTTAAAAAGACACTTGAGGGAGTCACATATGGAGAGTTTATTTCTTTATTATTTCTGCAAATGAGGCGGAGAAGAAGCTGTGGGAGAAAAGAAAAGGAGACTATTTGGAGCTGAGGGTTGGACTGAGGGGTCTTTGGAGGTCTCTGAGCCCCTCCCTCCTCTCTCCCCCCAACAACAACCCTGTGAGGTGGGCTGGACCGAAAGAGCGTCCCTTCCTTTCTCCCCCGTTCCTGCATCACTGGAACCCCCACTGGCTCCCCTTCATAGGCGCCTATAAGGTCTCCGCCCCAGAAGAGCCCCCGGCCTCAATTGGGGGGAAAGAGGGGGGGGGAGAATGACCCCAAAGATCAAAGGGAGCCCTCCGTCCCCGCCTTTCCTGGGAACCATGACAACTAGCAACAACGCGCAGGCGCCATTTCGCCGGTTAAAGGGTGGGGGACGCCGATTGGTCGCTCTGGGGAGGGAGAGGGTGGCGATTGGCAGGAGGAGGCCCTTGGGGGCGGTCCTTGCAAAGGAAGTGGCGCAAGTTCTCGAGAAAAACGTGAAACCGCCACTTCCGGAGAAGAAACGGGCAACGAGGGAGCTCCCTGAAGAGGCGACAGAGGAGTCCGGGTGACGCAGGTTTGTCGCAGGGGACGCTGGGAGTCGCAGTCGGGAGGGGCTTTCTGGGAGATGGGGGGAGGTTGAGGCCTAGCTGGGCGTCCAGGAAGGGAGACGGGGCGCTGGGAGGGAGGCCGGGGCCGCTCTAGTATTCCCGGGAGAAACGTGAGGGGAGGCTTCGGCCTGGGAAAGTGGGCGCAGCCGTGACCCGCCTCTCCTCCTCCCCTGCAGGAGGACGGGGGAGCCCCGTGGGGGAGGGAAGGCAGGAAGCGCCGCGTGGGAGCCGGAGGAGGGCGGGCCCCGCGGAGCAGCCCCGGGAGACGGCGAGGAAAGGCCGGGAGTCTCCGGGGCTCCACGACTTTTACTTTTTACAAAGGTCAAAGTCTCCCAAAGTGGAGGAAATTCAGCTCTTCCAGCTCCTCACCACACTGGGAGGCCTGGCTTTAGAAGCAACAACCCCAAGGACTAACTAAAAGGAAGAAGGGAGGGAGCTGGGTGTTCTCTGGAGCTCATCTTCACCCAGCTCCCCTTCCCTGAGAACAGAAATTGAGTTGAAAAATTGGAATATAAATCTGATGAATTGGCTGCAAATAGAGGGAAGCTTCCCCAGAGCCCAGGAGCCCCTCGGAAGGCTGACCAACCTCTTGGGTGGCATCTTCAGTCTGACAACTGAGAGTGACTGGCAGTTTAGGCTGCATGGATGAGGTCATAAAGCCATCAGAATTCCCAAGGAGATGACAGGTGCCTATCAAATCTCCCCTCCTCCACCTTTTCTCCCTGCAATAATGCCAGGCAAATCTCTGTAGGAAGTAAGGAGACAAATCACTCAAGAGCTGCCCATTTGTCACAAAAAGCAGATTGCTGGAGGTAGACTGGCCCTTTATAGGGAAGCTCCACTACGACTCATTTATACAGCCTGGAGTCAACCTCCCATTGCATTCCCTTTGGGTTGCCATGCTGTGTTTTCTTTCATCATCCCAATTGAGGCTCCCTCCATTCTTTCTGCCTGGGGGCTGAAGCCGCTTTCACCCAAAGGCTTCCAGAGAGAGTATGTGATGAGACATTTTTGATCAAAATTTTTTTATTGGTTTTTACAAAAACTTTGGAGGAAAAGGGTATAAGGTATTATTAGGACATTTGGAGGACATCCATGTCAGAGGTGTCGGCCCCCTCCGAGGCTTCATGCAAAAAAAAAAATACAATGATTTTTCCATTTCTCTACAAAGTGGAGTGAGATACATACATATATCATTTCCCAACTTCATGCAATCAATCATTTATTTCTATAAACATCCAGATAAGAGTTATTATATAATAGAAAGTCATTTGTGAGATCTGAGTCTTTTAGCTATTGTATCCTCTTCTCCCCTGCTGCCAGTGGGTGGAGTCGTGGCCCCTCCCGCTTCCCCATTTTCATCCTCCAGGATTGAGGAATGTTTTTTAAGAAAGGCTTCCGCCTCTGCAATTGTTTTAATTCTTACTCTCCCCCCCTCCCAGAACACTAACATTCCTTCGGGCATCGACCATCTGAACCACACCACTTTTTTATATAATCTTTTTGATAAGAAGATATACTTCCTTCTTATCTCTCGAATCTTTTTCGGGATCTGTTTCAGAATGGCAACTTCGCTCTGTTGATATATCAAGAGACCGTCTCTCTGTGCTCTCAGGATCTCATCCCTTGTCGACCTTCTTACAAATTTAATATGTATCTGTCTGTGTACTTCATTTATTCTGACATATGCTGAATTAATTCTATAAATCAAATCAATGTCCCCCCAAATATCTTCTTTGCTCCTTTTAGTATAGGCTGCTAACATCGTACACATTAAATCTTTTAAATTCTCAGAGCTCACTTCAGGAACATTTTGAAACCTTAAAAAGTAGGACACTCTTTCAAAATCCATCCTCGACATATGACCAGTCAGTTCCACTAACTCTTTTTTAGGGTTACTTATCTCTCCGCTCATCTCCACCGCGCCACCACCCCCTCCAGTCCATCCAATTTTTGTTTATTTTCCATTAGTGCTTTTTGTGTCTCCAAAAGTTCCAATTTTGAACCAACATTGTCTTTCCGGATTTCTTTTATCTCTTTCATAATGTTCTGAAGAGTTTCCTCTATCGCTGATAGCTGCGTAGCCTCCCCCACCGTTTCTTTAGGTAGCATTGAAGTGATCTTAGGCTGTTGTGGGTGCTTCTTTGAAGCCATGATGAAAGTGTTAAGTTTTTGCCACTAATATGGCGTCTTTCGGAGGGGTAATCCGTGAGGCGAGAAGAGAGCAAGAGTCAAGGTTCAAATTCAAAATGCAATTTGTTTAAGTCCAGAGAGAGAACAATTTTTTAACAACTATCAAATAGGAATAAAGAAGAAGGCACATCCTACTTGTGAGTAAAAAGTTTTAGGCCCATAAAAATGAAGGAGTGTCAGCACATCACAAAGAAAAATATTTCTTACAGCGAACAAAGAAACGCCATCTTTCCCGCTCCACTGGCAGTCATGGAGTGAAAGTCCAATTCAGTTATTGCAACACAGAGATACAAAGTATCAGTAGCAAAGTTAAAGTGAAAAACTTTCATTTTCATTGTTTAGAAATCGGATGGAGTTCTTCCTCTTCCCCAAGCCTGGGGAACATTTTAAAGCGCCGGTGTTTTTTTTCCTTCCGAGGAGGGGTTTACAAACTCCCCCCGCCTTCTTCTTTAGAAGCAAAGGTTGACAGCATTAATTCTTAAAACACTCACAGTCCACTCTGCAGCCAGGAGCCTCGGTGTTGCCTCCAGCCCCGGCATTCAGCCCGTCTTTAATTTGCAGCTTTTCCAGTTCTCCATCGGCGAAGGGGACGAAAGAGAAAATCCCCCCCCCGGCGACTCGTTCTCCGGCGCCTGGGACGCGGCGGGGGCTACCCCCCCCGACCGTAGGGGTGGGGGGACTCCCCGCAAGCCGTCCGTGCAGGGGGGCTCTTTAGCAAGAGCCCCCTGCCCCCGAAAGCGCCGCCGGAACAACCAAGCGGCGGACGCGTCTGGGACCCGTCCGTCGCCTCCGGCAAACCGGAAGGAAGTCCTGTGGTGAGACATTTTGAGGAGGCAGAAATTCCCTCCCCCAGATTTGAACTTCTGGCCTCATTTCTCCCCCATCGATCCAGGCCAGGAAAAGGAATTCCAGCCCCCCTAGAACAGATTCTGCCACAATGAAAGACTGCGTGGATTAATTGGGAGAGGGGGGAGGAAAGAAGGGAGGTGGGAAGGAAAGGGGGGGGGGAAGGGGGGAAAAGGAGAGACCGAGAAAGAGGAGGGGCAGGACAGAGGACTCCTATTCCCTCCCCTGTTCCTCCCCCTCCCCTCCTTTGGAGCTTTGCGGGGGTCAGTATGGACACTTCCCCCCCCCACTTAGGTCTCCTCTATGAACATCCCTGCGAGGCTGCCCCCCCCCCCACCTGTCAGACCATACGTGCTTATTCTGGGTGGGGAAGGACGAGGACTGGGTGCATTCCTCACTTTACGCCCCCTTTTCCTGCTTATTCTGTACTGTGATGTTCCTTCTTTGGAATGAAAGTAGGGAGGGATGCAATTGAGGGCGTCATCGCTTTCTCAGCCTGCAGTTCTCAAAAGCACACCCATAGATTGGCTTCTCCTACACCAGACTGTTTTGCCCTGAAGGGATTACACGGGAATCCTCAGATCCTGCTTTCTTTCTCTTGCTATCCCTTTCTCAATAGGTTCCTTTTGAAATGCCTAGGGTTTCAAGAGTTCTAGTTTCTCTAGTGGAGGGACAAAACACTTAAACACTTTAAGGCAGACAAAGCTTTGTGAGATGCTAGCCATATTATCAATATTTAGGAGGCGAACTGCAGTGGGGACAATGGATTGGAGCAAGTTTAAGTTGGAAATGGTCAGTTGACCTTCTGAACATTGGAACTGCTCCTTAAAGAAGGTGGAGGTCAAAATCCAGCCATGGGAGACTTTTCTGAAAATGATGGTTAGCGACTTCCGGTTCCGGCTCCTGCGGCGACGAGCGAGCCTAGCGCTCGCTCGCCGTTTTGTTGCTTTTTCTGCCCCCCCACGGGGGCGAGACGCCCCTTTTTGGGGGGTCTCCCGTAGGGCCGGCTCGGCAGGGACGCCCCCCCTCACGGCGGTGGGGGAGGCGACCCTTTTGCCGCGGCTTAGGTGAAGGAGAACATGCTGCGGGGGGTTCTCCCTTCGCCAACGGCTGTCGGCGCCATTCACTTTAATGAAGAGGGCTGAGCGGAAGAGATCGGATGGCTTGCCGAGGCTTCAGCTGCGAGGGAGCGTGAGTTTTAAAAAGACTTTTTTTCCTTGCTGCCAGCCAAGCTGAATGGACTGGGAGGGGGGTGTTTGTTTTCAAACCCCCCCCCCTCGGACTTAAGCGGCACTTTAAAATGGCTTCTCTGGAAGAGAAAGCGGAAATCTTAAATCCGGACTGTCTCTAACAAGGGAAAGTGGTATGCGGCTACTTGCAACATTGTGTCTAGGTCTGGCTGGTTAAAAAAAATTTATTTTTCTACTCTCTCCTCTGGGCTCTGAGATGGGCGGTGGAAAGTGGCTTTTCTTTGTCCCTGCCTGACTATTTTAATTATGGAAAATTTCCAGCGTCTTTTTACAATTGGGACTCTCTCTGGATATTAATGAAGAATTTTTTTTTGGGGATTTGTGGTTCCTTTCTGGATTACCTTCGTTATTATAACTATTGAGTTGGAAAATTGTCTCTCTCTTGGTTCCTGAATTTTATAACGTTCCAACCTTGATCTGAACTTTTGGCTCCCGGTTAGTCTCACCAGCCCCACCCTGAAAACGCCATTTTGGTGGCACTAACTCTAACAGTTAAGATGGCTCAAGAAACAGCACTGACAAGTTTAGAACAACGGATGGCTTCTCTTGAAACTGTTATACAAACTTTGGTTCAAGAAATTCAGGCCCAGCGGGCAGAAAACATCATTTTCAAGAAGGAGCTATTGGACACACGGAGGCAAACGCTGGAAATTACACAGAAGACTGAAGAATTGGAAGGGGGGCTGGTGGGGGTTAAGGGAGAGATTAAAAATGTTACTAAAGAGGTTGAGGAAACAAGTGGGCATGTGTCTAGGATTGATATGGAAAGAATGACATATTTTTTGAGATTTCAGAATGTTTTTGAGCAACCTGGTGAATGCCTCCCTGATCTTATGAGCACAATTTTAGCAGAATATTTACAAAAACCTAAGGATGAGATCAGGGGGGACATTGACCTAGCCTATAGAATTAACTCAGCATATGCCAGGATAAATGAAGTGCCTAGAGAGATACATGTGAAATTTGTTAGAAGGTCAACCAGAGAGGAAATCTTGAAGGCGCAGAGAGGGAACCCTTTAATTTACCAACAAAAAACGGTCACTATCTTGAAGCAGATTCCTAGAAAGATTCGAGAAGCAAGGAGGAAATTTTCCTTCTTGTCTAAAATTTTATTTGATCATGGGATTTGGTTCAAGTGGGTGACACCCGAAGGGATGCTGGTATTCTGGGAAGGAGGAAGAGTGAGGATTAAAACAGTTGCTGAGGCGGAAGCCTTTCTTAAAAAAACATTCCTCTGCCCTGGGGGAAGATCCAGGGGGGACGGAGGGGGCCACGGCCCCGCCCGCTGGGGGCCAGGGAGGAGAAAAAGAAGATACAATAGCCAAGAGACTTAGATCGAAAAAATAACTTTGCCTTGATTTTCCTGAACAATTTTGCATAATATTTTCTGGATTTTTTCTAAATGTCTGACAGCATGGAATTGAGAATTTAGGTATATGTACTTGCTTTTACCTTGTAGTGTTATGAAAAATGCTTTTTTTTGTTATTTTTTTTATTGTGTATTTTGAGGTCTCGGAAGGGCCGACGACTCTGACGTGAATGCTCTCAAAATTTCTTTGTATCCCTTACCCTACTCTATAGAAAAAATGTAAAACCAATAAAACTTTTTCAATATAAAAAAGAAAATGATGGTTAGCACATTTCATACAATTGCTGAATGAGAAAAAATATTGCTACTGTATTTTCCACCTTATAATGATTTCTCGCAAAAAAGGAATCAAATGTCGATTTAAAATCAATACACGCTACATGCAGTAATTCCCTGCCATTTTAATGTGTTTTGTTTACAAGAAAGTTGACTCGTAAATCAAAATTTGCTCCTTGGATCAGTTTCAATCGATTTCACAGCAAATTGAGATGATTTGGTAAAAGGGCAGCCCTACTTTTGGCATAGTTCTTTCCCCCTTTCCCCATGGGGCCAACAGTGCTTCACTGTGTCCCTCAATCCCTTCTGTTCATTTTGTGATGGGAGGAAACCAGCTACGCTTGGATATGGCAGCTGGAATGTCCTTGCGGTGGGAGGAATTTCTCACGGAAAGCAATGATGCTTGGATGCCATTCCCCCCTTCGCCCCCCTTTTCTTTCTCCAGGTGGGAGTGAAACAGAATATAGATGCCAGTGCTAGAAAGTCTTGACATGCTGACACCCCCCCAACCCCAGAAGAAAGATGAACCTGAAAGAAAAATAAACCTGTCAAATTATTGCTTGATTATCTCTGTTTTCAGGTGGACAAAAGTTCATTTCCTTCCACCGCCCACGTGAGGGAGTCACGTGGGCGGTTGAGGCATACGCCTGAGCCTCCACTACGGGAAGGTGGACGCGGTAGTTACCCTTCTCTCTCTCTCCCCTGCAGGAGGACGGAGGAGCCCGACGGGGGAAGAAAAGAAGCACCTTCCCAGAGGAGGACGAGAAGAGTGGGGCCCACGCAGTAGCCCTATCCAGTCCGGTCCCGGCAAGCCTTCCCGAAGAGACAGCAGCGAAAGGCCTAAAGCCTCCAGGGCGGCAGGAAGGATGAGCCTAGGGACAACCCTGGAAAGGCAGCTGCAAGTAGGGCGATGCTGGGAGGAGGAAACAGACAGAGACCCCAAGACGTTGCTGGAGAGCGGAGAATCTTTCAGAAGACCTCAAAATCCCGAAAGGATCCAGGAGGAAGGAAGGAAACATCAGTGCCCAGAATGTGAGAAATCCTTCAAAAGAAAAGACCGTCTTAGAAACCATCTAAATATCCACTCAGGAGAGAAACCTCATAAATGCCTGGAGTGTGGAAAGAGCTTCAGTCTGAGGAGTAGCCTTTATAGACATCAAAAGATCCACTCAGGAGAGAAACCTCATAAATGCCTGGAGTGTGGAAAGCGCTTCATTCAGAGGAGCAACCTTTATACACATCAAAGGATCCACTCACGAGAGAAACCTCATGAATGCCTGGAGTGTGGAAAGAGCTTCAGTCTGAGGAGTAGCCTTTATAGACATCAAAGGATCCACTCACGAGAGAAACCTCATGAATGCCTGGAGTGTGGAAAAAGCTGCAGTGATACCAGCAGCCTTTATAGACATCAAAGGATCCACTCAGGAGAGAAACCTCATAAATGCCCGGAGTGTGGAAAGAGCTTCAGTTGGAGAAGCAGCCTTGATAACCATCAAAGGATCCACTCAGGAGAGAAACTTCATAAATGCCTGGAGTGTGGAAAGTGCTTCAGTCAGAGGAGCAACCTTTATACACATCAAAGGATCCACTTACGAGAGAAACCTCATGAATGCCTGGAGTGTGGAAAGAGCTTCAGTCGGAGGGGCAGCCTTTATAGACATCAAAGGATCCACACAGGAGAGAAACCTCACGAATGCCTGGAGTGTGGAAAGAGCTTCAGTGAGAGGAGCAACCTTTATAAACATCAAAGGATCCACGCAGGAGAAAAACCTCATCAATGCCTGGAGTGTGGAAAGAGCTTCAGTCGGAGTAACCATCTTTATAGACATCACAGAATCCATACGGGAGAAAAACCTCATAAATGCCTGGAGTGTGGAAAGAGCTTCAGTCAGAGGAGCAACCTTTATAAACATCAAAGGATCCACTCAGGAGAGAAACCTCATGAATGCCTGAAGTGTGGAAAGAGCTTCAGTCAGAGGAGCAGCCTTTATGCACATCAAAGAATCCACACAGGAGAAAAACCTCATAATTGCCTGGAGTGTGGAAAGAGCTTCAGTCAGAGGAGCAACCTTTATAAACATCAAAGGATCCACACAGGAGAGAAACCTCATGAATGCCTGGAGTGTGGAAAGAGCTTCAGTCAGAGGAGCAGCCTTTATGCACATCAAAGAATCCACACAGGAGAAAAACCTCATAATTGCCTGGAGTGTGGAAAGAGCTTCAATCTTTTGGGAAACCTTTATAGACATCAAAGGATCCACACAGGAGAAAAACCTCATAAATGCCTGGAGTGCGGAAAGAGCTTCAATGTTTTGGGAAACCTTTATACACATCAAAGGATCCATTGGAAAGTGACACCGAATGAGTGCCTGGAGGGTCCTTCAGAAATTCTAGGACTCCCCAAACGATCCTGGAGGAAGAAGGGAAATATCAGTGCCCAGAATGTGAAAAACCTTTGAGAACAAGAAACTCCTTCTAAGCCATCTAAGAATCCACTCAGGAGAAAAACCTCATAAATGCCTGGAGTGTGGAAAGAGCTTCAGTCAAAAGGGAAAGCTTGTTAAACATCAAACAATCCACACTAGAGAAAAAAACTCTTCAAATGCCTGGAGTGTGGAAAGAGCTATACTGAGCGTAGAGGCCTCCATCGACTCCAAATCATTCACAAGGGAGTTTGAGACATCACAGGGTTTATCTCAGGAATTGAATTGAATTACGTATTCAATTTGACCAATTGTAAATAGACACGCTAGCAAGTTGTCTCTAGTGCAGGGATCCCCAACCTTTTTTGCACCAGGGACCGGTTTCATTTCAAAGAAAATTTTACGGACCGTCTGTGTGGCTCAGCAGTCATGTGACCGGGTGGGCGTGGCCAACTTGGTAAATGTGAAACTCACTTAACAATGGTCTTGATTAACAACCAAACTTTTGGGCTCAATTGAGGTCATAAGTTCTTTCTTTCTTTCTTTCCTTCTTTCTTTCTTTCTTTTTCTTTCTCTTTCTTTCCCTCCTCTCTTTATTTCTTTCTCTTTCTTTCCCTCTCTCTCTTTCTGTCTCTTCCTCTCTTTCTTTTCTCTCTCTCTCTTTCTGTCTCTCTTTCTTTCTTTCTCTGTCTGTCTTTATTTCTCTTTCTCTCTTTCTCTCTCCCACTTTCTTTTTCTTTCTTTCTCTCTAACTCTGTCTCTCTCTCCTTCGTCCGCCCATCTCTCACTCTATGTGTGTGTATGTGTCTGTCTGTCTCGCATCCACGCACTTAATCACTCATTCTGTGTGTCTCTTTCTCTCCCTGTCTCTGTGTGTGTCTCTGTCACTCTCTGATTCCCCCCTCCCTCCCTGTCTCTCTCTGTGACTGTGCCTCTCTCTGTCTGTCTGTCCTTTACCTTACCCCCCCCCCCCCCGAGCCTCCTCAGCCTGGGCCGCCGCGCTCACTTGCATTAGCCTGCTTCGTCCGCCCGGGTGCCGCGCTTGATTGCTCGTTTGGTTGCTCAGGTTCCTTCCAGGAGCTGAGAAGGCTCCGTGTGTGTGTGCGCGGGGGGGAGTAAGGTAATCGGCACCGGTCCGCGGCCCGGGAGTTGGGGAGCCCTGCTCTAGTGCACAAGCTCTCAGTGTCCTTACAAACAAAGAGAATTATGATATTCATGATAATTGTAATTCCAAGGAGAGGGTTGAGTAAAGAAGACATTAAGAAACGTACAGTCGAAGGTTTGGGATTCTAAGGCCACCTCTTTCACGAGAGTCTTGCATAATCTTCAACTTTACTCTTGTTTTTTTCTGATTCCAAACAAATTTATTCAGTGTTGCTTGCCATTCTGACAAAATTTTATCTTATTTAAGCACCAGTATCATCTGCAATAAAAAAATAAATCTAGGTAGAATGTTCATTTTAATTGCTGAAATTCTTCCAAGCAAAGATAATTGTAGCTTTTTCCATACTTGTAGGTCTTTCGGTATCTTTTTCCACAACACCTCATAATTATTTTGAAAAAGTTTTGTATTTGAATCTGTAATTTGTATACCTAAATACTTGACCTGGGAAGCTGTTTCAAAACCTGCCAAACTTACAAGTCTCTTTTTTTGAGTCTCTGACATATTTTTAACAATCATTTTCGTGTTTTTTGGATTAAGTCTAAAACCAGATACCATGCCAAATTCTTCTATGATTCTTTTCATCTGGATTATTGAATTCAGAGGACGTGAAAGGGTAACAACCAGATCATCCACAGATGCTCTAATTCTGTGTTCCTTTTGCCTTATAGCTATACCATTTAAGGAGTTCGAATCACGAGTTGTATTCAACAAGACTTCTAAAGTAAGAATAAACAACAATGGAGACAGTGGACATCCTTGTCTTGTACCTTTTTGTATCTCAAAGTTCATAGACAAGTTTCCATTAATAATAAGTTGTGCATTTTGTTGTTGATATATTGCTCCTATCGCCTGTAAGAACCGTGTCCCCATATCCATCTTTTCCAAAGTCTTCATTAGAAAGTTCCAGTTCACTCGATCAAAGGCCTTTTCCGCATCCAAGAAAACCAGCACTGCCGAGATCTGCTTATTTTTATCCAGATAGTCAATTAAATCTACGAGTTGCCTTACATTCTCCTTCATATGTCTACCTTCGATAAATCCTGCTTGATCATGGTGAATAACCTCTTGAATAACTGGCATCAATCTGTTGACTAGTACTTTAGCAAAAATTTTGTAGTCTGTATTTAGAAGAGATATCGGTTTACAATCCTCTGGCTTCTTAGGACCATCTTTGTCTTTAGGTATTAGCGATATAAAAGCCGCCTTCCATGAGGAGGGTATTTTGCCTCCTTGCTGTATTTTGCCTCCTTGCTGTAAAATAACGCTGTAAGATGTTCAATCATCTCCATTTGTAAGGTTTTATAATAAATTGCAGTCAGGCCATCAGTCCCTGGGGCCTTAGCTAATTTAAATTGCTTTATAGCTAGGCTAATCTCATCGGTAGTTATCAAACGTTCCAAATTTGCCTTTTGAAGCAGGGATATTTTAGTAAGCCTTTTTCCTTCCAAATATTCATCTACGAGCTTATTTTGTATATTATCCTTTGCATATAATTTAGCATAGTAATCCACAAAATTTTTTTAAATCAGATCTTGTTGATAAACCATTTTTCCTCCATACTGAATTTTATCAATAATTCTGCTATACATATTCTTTCTGAAGTTGTAAGCCAGCCACCTTCCAGGTTTGTTAGCATTAGCCAAAGTGTTATGTTTAGCAAATTGTAAATTAGTTGCCGTTTGTTCTGATATAAGCATTTG